>PVIU01002456.1:0-91522 GCA_004026605.1 Ondatra zibethicus | reverse complement strand
TGCACCACATGCATGCCCGGAGCCCAAGGAGGCCAGAAGGGGCAGGTGGGCCCTCCAGAAGTGAGGTCACAGGCAGTTGTGAGCTGCCATGGGTGCTGCAGACTGAACCGAGGGCCTCGGGAAGAGCAAGCGCTCTTCACTGCTGGGTCACCTCTCCAGTCCCAAGTCCTGACAATTTTATCTGTTTTAGTCCATTATTCCAATCCAAACAGAGATGATTATAATATAATATAATATAATATAATGTCTCGGCCACCCAATTAGATAAAACAAATGAAAAAATCATTTCAGGACTTCCGGTTTAGAATTATTTCATGCACACTCTTGGGAGGTCTGCTAATTAGGTATACTATTGGTGAGAAAAATAAGTCTTACTATTTATGAGAGAAAGAGAAAAATATGTTTTCCAAAGACTGTCTTGTTATGCATTCTGATTTGGTCTGTTGCTTCTGATTTGCTTTGGTGCTGGGCATAGCAATCCAGGGCCCTGCTTGTTGGCCATGCTTTCCCCTTGAGCTATAATCTTCAGTTCCTATATTGTATTTTCCTGAATGTTCAGTTCTGCTTATTTTTTTTTTCATTTTCTGTGTGATCTACATCACGATTCCTGTGGAACAATAAGCTGTCTTTCGCTTTGAATTCATGAGTTTGCATGAGTGAGTGACATATCGAGAGGACAGAGCAGAAAGGCAAAGCAGGAGCGCATAGGATAACCAGACTCTTCAAAAGTCACTCTAAAAAGTTATCATGTGGTCCAATTATTCTACCATGAGACTGGCATGGAAGATATTTTTGTTGCTGTTTGGCTTGGATATCTTTGGAGGCAAAGGTCGTGTCATGTAGCCCAGCAGGCCCAAATCTGCTGGTCCTCCCATCCCTGCCTCCCAAATTCTAGGATTCCAGGAGTGTGCCATCATGCCCTGCTAAGATGGTTTCTTAGCTTTAAAATTATAATTTTGTTGAAGTTACTTAAAAATAGTCTTAGGTGCAATTATTTTGTTGTCTAATAAATATTGACTTTGCTTGGTATTTTCAGACTAGTGGCTCTCTAATGCAAACTTTATTCACTATACTAGTCCTAAATCCGTCATTTTGAGAAAGGTGTTGTTCTGCAGCCCAGCTTCTAGGGGCTTACAATCCTCCTGCTGCAGTCTCTTGAAATCTTTTTCTTTTTTTTTTCTTTCTTTCTCTCTCTCTCTCTCTCTCTCTCTCTCTCTCTCTTTTAGCATTCTCCCTCCAAGATTCCAAGATTTTAAGTGATAAGTCTGTATAGGACTGAAAATTGCTTAGGAAGCTAAAACTATCTCAAGAACGTTTCAAAAATGCCTAACACTGAAAGAAATGGCCATGTTTTCTGAATGAAGACTGGTCTGAGCAGAAGTCTTTTCTTTAAACTACTGGTCTGTTTTTAGCAGAAGTCTTTTCTTTAAACTACTGTAACCTATGCTTTTTAAAACATTAAAAATGCAGGACTGGAGAGGTGGCTCAGAAGTTAAGAGCACTGACTGTTCTTCACGAGAGCCTGGGTTCGATTCCCAGTACCCACACAATGGCCCACAACAACTGTACTCCCTGTTTCAGGAGCTCTGACGCCCTCTTCTGTCCTCTTCGTCTCTCTCTCTCTCTCTCTCTCTCTCTCTCTCTCTCTCACACACACACACACACACACACACACACACACACACACACTTGAGGGAGGCACACAGTGGTACACAGACATAGATGCAGGCGAAACAGCCACACCCCACCACTACCACACCAGCAAACCAAAATCTCTGCCCCACCCCCCAAAAGTAAAAGTCAACAAAGTGTTGATTCCTGAGAGAATCCATGATCGTAAATTAAGAGAGTCTGTTCGATGTGTGTATGAATATTAAAATATCACAAGATAGTATCTACAGTTTGAGTTTGTTAAATGGATTTGAAGGTTTTGAAAACCCTGATTTGATAGGTACATTCATGCAGTCATGAAATGTTTATGGCTGTCTCCTACATATCAGAGGCTCTGAAGAGCTCTCTAACAATATTAATTCCAAGCTGCTAGCCCCAAGAGACAGGCATTACTGTACAGATAAAAGAGCGGCGAAGTAAGTACAGTCACATGGTTAAGCAGCACCTGGAACCCAAGCACTGTGAACTGAGGTGCTTAGTCCACCCGCTGTGGGAACCCAGTCCAAGGACTGTGCCTCCATTATAAGCACCTGAAATACAGTGGACACGCTGAGCTGGGGATTGGGCGCAGTTCTGTCTAGGTTGTCTGGAGTTGCTGCTTTCTAGCTGGAGACTCTCAGCTCACACACACACACACACACACACACACACACACACACACACACACACACCTGGCCTTGTCGTTTCCTCTTAGCTCAGAGGAAGTTGTGGTCACAGGAAACTGCACGGCTGCATCTTATTCTCTGGGGCTTCAATCCACTAATCCTGAATGCATTGCGTGTGGGGAGAGGAGACCTATTCATCCAGGGTAGGGCCATTCACATACCGAGCTCTGCCTGATCTGGAAGAGTAGATGAGGACAATCACCACTGTGTCCACAGGCCAGGAAGCTTAGCATAAGCTAAAGCCAGCAGTGCTCAATACGTTATTATGTCATAGTAGCGATAGAGCAGCCACCGTGAAAGTGTTGAAGGGAAATAGTCTCCGAGCTCTATCCTCAAAGCTGTCGTGATTTCATTCTTTATTTTTTGCTTCAATTTTAACACTCTGTCTATTATTCAAGGACAGTGGTTCCAAACTATGCCAATTCATCAGCAGAACTGATTTGTTTCTGCTTCTTAAATGTGATGATGGGGAAAGAAGATGAAGGAGGAGGAGGAAGGGCAGAAGAGGGAAGAGGGGGAGGGATGGGATACACGGTACTGTTTTTCATAATTTTTATTTTATCATTTTGGAGCACTCAGAAGAGGGTTTAAGGATCTTCACTTGGCTCCCTTAATGAAGCCACAGCAAGTACTTAATGCTGCTTCACTTTCCACACACAAACTTTCTGATCATAAAAGGCCCCTTTCAGACTTATTCAGGGCATAAAATCTTATTTGCGGCCCCTAATTGGAGGGCTGTGTGTGTTGAAAAGAACAGAAGTCTCCAGTCATTTAGGAGAAGGCTGCCTCATCAATGGCCCTGGGAAGAAAAGAACTATTTACTTTGTCTGTTAATCCCAAGCGCAAACACAGCGAAACTGTCTTTTCTAATAGTGACCTATTTCATGTTCAATTGGGGTAAAGCTAGCTCTGCTCAATAAGACTTTTGTGGCCAACCAAAAAAGAAGGAAAAAAAAAAGTCAATCTTATTAGGAGTCCCATTGAATACCTTCCAATAACTTATCTTTTCAAGAACTGAACCGAAACCCCAGTTGAGTCCTTTCTGTTGGCTGACACAAAATCCAAATCTGGGCAGGAAGTAACCTCAACTAGCGAGCCCCATCTAGTGACAGGGAAGTAAAATGCCAGGCAAAATCCCACTCTGCAATTAGCTCGTATCTTCATATCTGATTTTTAAAAATTCTTCTATATGTCATAATACCTCTTTGTTTTAGTTTGTCACTAGTTTGCCTATTCTTGTACTTCTAAAATCAACTTTTGGTCAATACCAGTTTTCTCTGGATAGCTTAAATCTGAGTTTAAGAATGCTTAAAATAAGCCAGATGGCCTCATTTGTGGTTGAATTTTAAAATGTGAGCGGCCACATCCCTATAGCATGAAATGGTACTTGTAGATGAAACTGTACTTACTGTAAGTAACATGATTTGTGTGTTGATTTTATTTTACCAAAGACTCTACAGGGTCTTCATTCTTAAGAGTCTCGCCAGAATGACATTCTAGCGGGAAAACCAAGTGGCGTGTCTGAGACTATCAACACTTTTGATGTCACCTTTCTTGGGCAGCCTCCGCACTTGCTGACTGTATTATTTGGGAATTGGGTTTTCTCAGGCTGCATTGGAGCCTGCCTGAGTTCTGTCCATCTGCATTTCCTGACTTACTGACTCTCATGTTACTAAACACGTCAAACACTGGAAAACTCAACAGCCACGACTGACTCCAGTCATACACGGGAAATGTTTTTGCTAATGAGTCTGCCTTAAGGATGCAAACCCTCTTTGTATCCCATCTCCCACTCCTTAATAGCCACATGCCACTGTAACAGAACCTATCCCTTAATTTCTCTATCCTCTAGACACAGTGAGACTCTTTCCATTGGCTTACATGGGCAGATCTCCCTAGGTATGCAGAGGCATCGAGATTATGGAGAAAAGCCTTACCACTGTCCGTCATGGGTTGATTGATTCTGAGAAGTCCTATCTCCCTATGAGGTACCCTGAGCTCAGAGTACCAAGTCAGCGATGTCTGATTTCCCCTCCCTCCCCAACCTGCCAGGCTTCAGACAAATCACTTCTCTTGACCGCAACATGCCACTGTATGCCGTATTTGCTTCACACAGGTCTTATGAAGATGAATTGAATACAGAAGGTGAAGTGCTTAGCTCAGGGCCTGGCATGTAGCAGAGAGCTCAGAAATACTGTTATCGCTTACAAAATGAAGGGCTCAGCACCATTCTCTAGATGGTTGAAAAGATGGATGGGATGGGAAGACGTCAGTCAACTCTAAGGCACTCTATCAGCGCTAAGGACTAGAGAAAGCCTAGCAGGAGCATCAAGGAGAGGCCGCAAAGGAAGAAGGAATGTTGTTAAGCTGAGAGAACATGGGTTTTTATAGATCAGCCTAAGCTTTGAGGCAGAGTAGAAACTGTAGACCTCATGATTTATATTATTGCCTTACATTTGGCTTAAGGTTATAAATGTTCCCGAAGAAGAGAAAGACAGAGGCAGCTAGTATAATTGCACTGCCCAACTCTGAATGCCCTTTTATTCTTCAGAGATCTGTGGATGCTTACTTAGGATGATGAGTTTTAAACGGTGTGGTCTGAAAGAAAATGGCCGCCAAAGGGAGTAGCACTATTAGGAGGTGTGGCCTTGTGGGAGTGGGCGTGGTCTTGTTAAAGGAAGTGTGTCACTGTGGAGGCAGGCTTTGAGGTCTCGTATATGCTCAAGCCACACAGGTGAGACAGTCTATTTCCTGTTACCTGCATATCAACATGTAGCAGCTCCTTCTCCAGCACCACATCTGCCTGCACGCTGCCATGCTCCCCGCCATGATGATAATGGACTGAACCTCTGAAACTGTAAGTGAGCCACCCTCAATATTTCCTTTATAAGAGTTGTCATGGTCATGGTGTCTCTTCACAGCAATAGAAACCCTAACTAAGACAAATGGTGTATTCTGTGTCTGTCCTTTCTTTTGGACCATAAGTAGTCAGAAGCCATGCTTGCATGGGTCCACACGCCACCCAAATGTGATGAGCCAATGACAAGAAGAAGCCAGCAGAATCTAGCATGTCTTCTAGATGAGGTCTAGAAGATCCAAAAGCACAGACAGAGTGGTGTGGGACAATGGTCTGAATTCTGTCAATTATATTTTAAATAAACCCTGATTGGCCAGTAGCCAGGCAGGAAGTATAGGTGGGACAACCAGACAGGAAGTAGAGGTGGGTCAATGAGAACAGAAGAATTCTGGGGAAGAAGGAAGTACTAGTTGCAGTCGTGACCCAGACACAGAAGAAGTAAGATGTGACTGCCTCATTGAACAAGGTACTGAGCCATGTGGCTAGCATAGACAAGAATAATGGGCTAATATAAGTTGTAAGAGTTAATAAGAAGCCTGAGCTAATGGCCCAATCAATTTATAACTAATGTAGACCTCTGTGTCATTTCTTTGGGACTTAATGATTGCGGGAACTGGGCAGGACAGAAACTCTGACAACAACAGAGAACCATGTGAGACCATGCACTCTGCTGGGAAAAAAAAACTGCCTATGACAAGGCCCTCTGTGGCTATTCTGTGTGACATTAGCAAGGAGCCTGTCTGAGCTTATTTCTTTCTCTGTAAGATATGACCAGAAGTGACAAAACCTGTTTCCCAAGGTTTTTCAGAAATTCATGAGCCAACTCATGCAAAGTACCCAGAATAGTGAAGTTTCATATATTTACCTAACAAAGCCAATTACAGAATATTCTGGAATTAAAACTTTACCTAGGTGTTGCTCTCGACTTTTCTTTCTCCACATCCCTCAGCCCACTTTCCCAAATGATTAAATAGAATCAGATAAAAATAGCAACACAAAATACTGTACTAGCTGATTTGCTTGGAGGTGCTATGATCCTTCAAAGTCTAGCAAGTTCTAGGTGCGTGCAGGAATGGCGGTTATTATTGCTAATAACCTCCCAGTGTCTAAAGCAAAGCCAAACAGAGGACTTCAGAGTTTCTTCTAGCTGGTCCTTATGGGTTTGACTATCAGATGCAGGCATGCTGGATCTTAAACATGGCATATTTAAAAATATCTCTACAGCTCACTCCTGGGTGACTATTAGCAGTTGAACTAACTGTTATCCTCCTAGAAGATTACATGTCAGGATAATTAGCTCTCTGCCACACAGACTCTCTCATTTTCAAATTTCATCTTCCTTTCCCACCATGCCTCTTGGTTGACATGATTCATTATTACTGAACGCAAGTTCTTCCGTGTCTCTTCCGCGCCCGCACAAACCATGTCGTTTTCACAACTCATCATGCCCAACACTTGGTTCATGCTATTAACTTTGATGCAATTTACAATGCAATTTGTATCCAAGTACCAGAGGAAACAAAGAGCAAGCTAGACAGGTAGACCAGCTATGGGAAAATCATTTCTAAGAACAGCCCACCCTTTTCTCTCGTGTGAGGGCGTGTTTTCAGACTCTCACGCACTGTGGAAGGCATTGAAATGTGCATTTCTCCGTGATCCCAGCTGTGAATTTCTCATTTCATTGTCTGACATGGGGGTCTCTGAGCTTTCCCATTTCATTATTGTAGATGACCTGGGCTTGGCCTTATGCTCCCACGGAATAACATTCTCCTTTCGATAATAAATTGAGCCCGTTAAAAGCTAGATCACAAAAGAGTGAGATGAAATGGAGAATTAGCCAAAGGAACCGTGCACTTACAGAAGTTTCTGGCTGGAAGAACTCTGAAAGGTCTGTCCCTAACCCCACACTTTGGCCCTACCCAACACTAAACCAGCTGCTAACCACAGCTCGCCTGCACAGGAATCCATGGGATGCCCTGCTCTGTGCACCACTTAAGAGAGCTCCACACTGATACAACTATCTGCCTTCTGCCTGGACCTGGAATTGTCATTGTCCAATAGGCAGAAAAGAGAGGTGACACTCCCCCCCACCCCACTCCCATCACTTGTAAAGTAATTATAGAAATTCCAGGGTGGTTTCCTGAAAATGGTGTTGACTGACGCAGTGGCTGGGGTAGCAGAATCGCAAATGGGGAGTGTGTTTCTTCCCTCCCACTCTCCTCCACCAGCATCAGCACCACCACTGTACCTCTCTCAAGCTCCGAGGACATCCTCCAGCCCTTCTTCACAGCTCAGAAAGGACTGGGAAACTGCCCCTACCTTCATATTGTGCTTCACCTCCAACCAATTTTTTTCAAACCCCAAGGAAGGGCTAAGTCCTAAGAGCCAAATGTTTCCAACAATTGCTCAGACCCAGGAGTTGTTACCTGGAGACTTAGAACCGGCTGGGAATCTCCCCAGCCCATTCTCACCCCGTGTTTTCACATTGATGCTCTCTCAATGCTGAGCCTGACTTGAGAGTGCCCTGCTCTGTACTGTTTCCAATGCACAACCAGCCCAGGGTCTGGAGGCCAGCAGCCAGTCTACCAGTCATCAAGGAATCAGGCAGTGTGTGTACTGAAGATCGTGAGTTCCTGGATCAGGCTGACCTTGGCCAGTGGTCCGCTGTTTCGCCTACTGCTGAATGACTTTCATCAACTTGCTTAACCTCAAAACTTCAGTCTCTCTCTCTGTGTAAAATGGAGCTAAGAGGAACGTCAAGAATTGGTGAAAGAATTAAACAGAGATTTGTCATATTTTCGTTAAGGGCTCAGCACCAAGCCTGAGCTACTTCAGTGATAACTCACTAGAACTTGTGTAGCAGAAACAGTGACTGTAATCCCTGCCGGTGTGCCTGCTCTGTGCCTAGAGCGATGCCAGGGATGGAGGACAGTAGAGCTTGCAGTGCCAGAGGTCGGTCACAGGGTCAGAACATAGAAACCATAGTGACAGCTTCACACGTGGTACCCCCAGTGGACAGCTGAGCCTCCCATCATGGTTGGATTAGGATATTAGAGGTACCTCCCCACCAGGAAGAGTATTGCTGCTGTCCTTGCTCATAATCAAGAGCCACAGCTAAATGTAAAGCCGCAGGACGACGTCGAGGGTTCTCTCATGCTGACGACAGATGCAGTACTTCTTTTGAAATATAAAATGCTTTTCTTTTTCACGATGTTTTGGGGAGGTGTTTCATTTTGTAGGTAACCAGCCTGATCCCTCTGTAGCTCACACCACAATGCCAAGGACATTCTTCAGGTTTAGGGAATGAATCCGAAGTTAGGCAAGAGTGGAGAGGCCAGGGGTCTTGAGAGCTCACCAACTAACTACTTGGTAAGCACCATAAGGAATGGGCCAGTCACTGGAGACTATGGATCGCGGGGGGTGGGGGTTGGAGGTGAGTACATGGGAACGTTTCCCAAGTGTACAGCATGTGTTCTGTGGGACAGACGTTAACCTCCTTCTCTTCCTTTCCCTTCCCTCCTTCCTCCCCTTCCTCTCTCTTTATTAAACAGGGTCTCTGTGTAGCCTGGGGCTAGCTTGAACTCTTGATCCTCCTGCCCCAGCCTCTGAAGCTCTTGAACTGCAGTTATGCACACCACAGCTTAAAAACAAGTTGAACGCCCCTTTCAAATGTAAGTCAAAGAAGCCATGCTAAGTGAGCGGGTTGTAGAGCCCCTTAGACCATATTTCTTAAGGTGTCTCTAGTGGTGAAGCTGTGGATTCTGAACAAAGGTGGCAAAGATTCTCTTCTTTCCCTTTCTTTAGTTAAGGATACAGAGGAGCTAAGGGGAGGTTGGTGGCACCTGGAGAGGCTCCTCTTAGCCGCTAACTAGTTACCTTTATAATGCAAACGAAAGGGATAAGAGCCAGGAGAGGCCCAGGAACTGACGGGGAACTTTCTCAGGCGTAGACCAAAACAATTTACACGACCACTGTAAATAGTTAATAAAATCCATTTTACAGTCCACCTACTTAGATTTCCATTACATCCTGTTCTGTTTCAAACATGCATTTTTCTTTTTGGATTGTTAGGCAATAAAGAGTCAAGCCATTCATCAAGTAGTGTCTTGGTATTCTTTTTAAAATGTTTTAGCATTTCCAGGAAACATTGGGGGCCTCTATAATTAATCTCCCAGGAGAAGCCATTTTAGAAAGACTCCAGAGCAGTGGAAAGAAAAAAAATAAAGCAAAACTTTTTTTTTTCTTGCCTGAGAGGTTTTTGGGTTTTGTGAATGGAAACGTTCAGAGGCAGATGCCTGCCGGTGTGCTCACACAGTGCAAACTGTTCATTCCGGATAACGAGAGAGAAGCCATGGGAGACAACCTCACTCTTGCAAAACCATCCTATAACAAAGCTGATGCTAAATGGGGCCTACAAGCAGCTCCATGCTATCCTGTAGGTACAGTGGCTCAGCAGCAGGAAGCTGGACGAAACCACAGCTCTAGCAGAGGCATGAGCGAGCCCACCCATTGCAAGAGCAGTAATAGCTAGCTCTACTTGTCATGCAGCAGGCATTTAAAAAACATTTATAGTTTTGTGCATTTTATATAGTTATTGATTCCTTTAATCTTCATGCCAACTCTCTGAGGAAAGGTCTAATATTTTTCCACACAGAAAAGCACCGGACAACCTGCCAGGGGCCCTCTTTCCTAGAGACGGGGCTTCCTAGCCCAGCTTTCTATTTGCTAAGCCCTGCATTCCTAAGAGGTCAGCAATGACCAGTGTTCTTTTCTTTCCTCTGTAGACCAGGCTGGCCTTGAACTCAGAGATTCGCCTGCTTCTGCCTTCTGAGTGCTGGGATTAAAAGTGTATGCCTCCACCACCTGGCTCTATTTCTTTTTTTTTAATTTAAATATTTTAATAAACTTTATTATATAAGATATTTGCAAATAAATAACATCACATTTTTCTTTCATTCACATATTTCTTTCTAAGACTGCTCTCCCTGGTCACAGGGGCATGTGCAAGGCTGGGCTGGCACCAACCCCACAGTGGGGAGATTCCACCGGAAACGGCTGAGCTTTGCTACTTGAACAAAGCTACAAGATAAAGACACAGTTTGATTGGCCTTCTGCCCAGGTGGACAGCTTTGAAATGGTGTAGTCTTCTCCTCCGACAGGTTAATGACTGCTAAGAAAGGTGTATGGGCCTAAGGACTCTAGAAAACAATCTGGAAACCCAAGGGAATGTTCTTGCTTCCTTAGAAACTTCCAAGGATGACGTCTACCTCACTGAGTCAAGAGTACAGGGTGTGGTGCTGCTGGATCAAACCTAGGAGCCTGTGTTCCTCCGCCACTGAGCGGCACCCTAGACTTCTTGTGCGCATGCGTGTGAGTGTATGGCGCCCAGAGGTCTACCTCAGGTGCTGTTCTTCAGGCGCCAACCATCTCTTTTTCCAGACAGGGACTCTCACTGTCCTGAAACTTGACTACTAGGCTAGGCCGGCTGGCCAGCGAGCTTCTGCAGATTCCTGCACTGTCTCCCCGGTGTTGGGCTTACAGGTAGTCACAACTATGCCTGGCGTTTAAATTTTGGTTATGGGGATAGGTTTAAGAACGTCATGCATGTATGACAAGCGCTTTACGCTATGGGCCACCTTCCCAGCCCCAGACTTCCTTTTTTTTTTTTTTTTTTTTTTAACGGGGTTGTACTAAAATCTGAGGCAGTTGAAGAGGACAAATTGATGCCCAGGGCAAGCTCACTGTGCACTATTTCATCTCTGTGACAATCCTTGCACTCACTTGAATTTCTCCTTCCTGAATGAGGGGAAGCTTGCCGTGCTGAAAGCACAGGCCATGCGGCTGTCAGGTAGGATTTAATCTTTCACAATGTCACTTGATTAAGCAGGCGATCATTTTCACTGCTGTGCCTGTGGGGAAAGTCTTGAATCACGTGAACACCCCTATCTATATTTCTGAGTGCAGGAAACAGGAACTGACGATACCTGTAAAATGAGTGTCTGGTGAGGGCATCAACTGAAATGGCAGAAGCAGGGTTTAGAGAAACTGAAGGGATGGGGGTGCACCCCGGAGCTAGCCCCAGCAGGGAGCCATTAGTCTTAAAGAGAAAAGCATGAGAACCAGAGAAACAACTATATGAGAGAGTCACATGACAGGGGCAATGAATAGCTTTGGAGAGGGACAGAATCAGCTTCAGTAACCCAACACAGAGAAAGCCAGGGGAACAGATACTCTGGCTTTGGTTCTGCTCATCAAACACTCTCAACCAGGGTACCTAGTAGGCAATGTGTGGTCATAGACCACAGGGGCATTCTCTCAGAAACCAGTGCAGGGAGCAGGGCAGAGGGAACAGACTCAGCACACCATCTCATTAAGTTTCTCTCCACTGAGGTACATAACATCAGGCTCCCCTCCCGCTGTGACATGAGTAGTTTAATAAAGAAGTAATTAGGAGGAAAACCTAACATGGAATTAGGTGGCTAATTTTATGCCTGTGGCAGAAATCAAAGTTGTAAATTCCTCATTGTGTTTTATGAGTCAGAACTGGATGCACCCAAAGGGTCTCAGGAACACCCAAGATTCACAATACAGCCTCTGATCACGTGGCAGGGGAGAACTGGGGGGCAGGGATCAGATCCCCAAAAGACAATAGGCACAATCAAAAGTCAACAGGAAGTAGATGTCAGGAAGACAGTCATGGGGGCTTGAACAACACCCCTGCAGGCACGTATGGCATCAAAGGGCCCTCTTTTCATGGTATAAATGAAGTCTGATTTAAGTTTTGTCCCAAAATAGTGTTTCTTGGTGTCTTCTGACAGTTCAGACAGAAGACTAACCAGAGGGAGAAAAGTGGGGTGTTCTGTAGACAATTTAAGGATAGCATACATTCCCATGTGTTGTGGGCTATTTGTACACTGTGTGAAGTTGTGTTGCTGTGATTATTGTTTGGTTGGTTGGCTTTTGGTTTTTCAAGACAGGGTAGCCTTTTCTTTCTCTGTGTAGCCTTATCTGTCCTGGAACTCACTCTGTAGACCAGGCTGGCCTCAAACTCACAGAGACCGCCTGCCTCTACCTCCCAAGTGTTGGGATTAAAGGTGTGCACCACTGCCTGGCTGATTGTTGTAACAAAAAGCTGAACAGTCAATAGCTAGACAGGTGGTGTAGGCGGGATCTCCAGGGAGAGAAAGGAAGAGGAGGAGGAGGAGTGCAGGCAGGCAGGATATGCCAGGAGACACGGAGAGGAAATAGGGGGTGTGAGATAGGAGATAACACCATGTGATAAAATGTAGATTAATATAGATGGGTTAATTTAAGTTTTAAGATCTAATTAGGAATCAGCCTGAGCTAAGCTGAGCTTTCATAATTAATAAGTCTCCATGTCATTATTTGGGAGCTGGTTGGTGGGACAGAAAATGACTCACTACATCCATGGTCAACTAGGATCATAAGAATGGGGTGTAGTGGGCTGGCAGATCACTTGCCTAGCATTTCCAAGACCCTGGGTTCAATTCTTCATACTGAGCAGGAGGAGCTATGGAGTGGTGAACCCAATTCTCAACAAACTAGTTAGAGCAGGGCTTATTAAGACATTTGGTGTGGTGTCTGGTTAAGCCTGTGATATGGTTTTCAAAACAAAAGATTTGGAGTCCCAGACAAGCTACCTACTGACTAGGTTACCTTGAGTGCATGAGATAGTGTCTATAAGCCTCACTATTCTGCCTAATAAAACTGGGGCATTTTATAACCTCTCTCTGGGTTGTTTTGTCAATTAAAGGTAATCTAAACTACTGAAAAAGGGACTTCCAGGCAAGATGGCTGATTAGAAGCCATGTCTGAATGAATAGCTGATTACAGTTTGGGAAACAAAGAGAACATGGGTATTTTATTATCCCATCAACTACTTCTCCAGTCCCCAGAACATACCTGGTCAATGCCCCAACAAATCTTTTCTACCATTGAACCCACAAACTTCTCTACCATTAGGCTGCACTTGTTGCTATTACTACAACCAGTACAGCCACAGCCGTAGCTACAGAACCAGTACAGCCACAGCCGTAGCTACAGAATTTGGCAAATTTCAGCAAACTAGGCTAAAAGACCTCCACCAGAAACTTTACAAGAGCTATGCCGATAGCAATGTTGTTACCGGAAACTTAGGAGAGTCCTGTGAAGTGCCATATGGTACCAGAATAATCAGCAACTCCTCCTGGGAGTCTTAGTCATATTCATCAAGGAATTTAAGAAAGGACTCCAGCAGAAGCTTGAAGACAGTTTTTAATTACAATTTAAAAAGAAAAACCCCAAAGCACACATGCTGCAAATCTCAGTAGCTGCTGTTTAGTCTCAAAGTCAGCCTCCAGTGACATAATTCTCCCATCAAAGCAGCTCTTCTAATCCTTCCCAAACAGTGTCACCAACTGAGGACCAAGTATTCAAATAACTATGGGGGGCATTCACATTCAAATCACCACACTTACCTACCCTATGGGGTCACCCTTTTGCCAGGTAACCACCTGGATTAACTCTTAAGGGAAGCCATAATGCCACATCTCCACCCAGAGTCAATTCAATTCCTGAACAATGTTATGGAAAGATTTTTCCAGTCACTGCTTCTGGAACCACCATTAGTGTCCCAGTTAGGAACAACAAAGCTGTGCACAAGCTTTAAACATTGATGTGGGTATTGTACTGGCACCTACTGATGCTGGCCCTGCAGAATTCCAGCAAGCAGGGTGGAGGGGGGTTTGCCTCATCTATCCACAGCTCACAGAACAGAGTCAAGAAAACTCCACACACTAAAGGAGCTGAGAGTCTACAAAAGAATAGCAGGACTGAGAGAGAAGTCAACATAGAGCATAGCCCAGAGAAAGCAAACACTGGATCCACCAGGAAGAGGAAAAGGAACATGCTGGCCAGTAGCTGCATTGTCTTCTAGCTCCTACAGGTATTCCTTATCCTCCAGTGAGTCCATTTTCACGTGTCCTCACCCAGCTCTCTTTCCCTCTCTAAAGCTCTTTCTTATCTATGCAACACGACAAGTCACAGCTAACGTCGTCCCCTACTGTTTGCTCTCTCTCCTTTTTTTTAAGTTTGTACTCTCTCCCTGCCTTTCTTTTCCCCCTGCTTTTTCCCTTTCTCTTTTCCTGTACAAATTCCTCTTACTCAAACATCTCTCAAAGCCCAGAGACTGACCTGGTTTATGATATTTGGATACATATTTTACCACCTCCTTTTAGCCTACTGCTAGCCCAAACTCCTGTATCTTCAACAATGTTTTTCTTTTGCCTCATTTGCTCTGACTCCCATGTATGTCTCTCTCCTTTAGTCTCTGCCTAACAATGTAATACTCACCACTAGTCTCACTGTTATTGCTTGCCTTCTCTTCGTTTCTCCTGCTTTTTACTCATATCCACAATAACTAACATATCAGTATCCACAGTACTGTTAGGGTTCCTTTGCTACCAAAACAAGTTGGTACTTGATAAGAGTACCTTGTTTTTGCGTGGGTAAACAAGTTGGTACTTGATAAGAGTACCTTGTTTTTGCGTGGGTAAACCGACGACAGAGACTGTTGCTGCAGACAGTACTCAACCCACAGAGGCCGACTGCAGATAGAGCCTGGTGCCCAGAGAACACCAACTTATCAGATGGAAACAGCACTCCAACTGGACAACAACCTGGTCTCTATACTGAACTTTGCAAACATGTTTACTAAAAGAAGAGCGAGGGCTTAAACTAAATGAACAATAGCAATGACATCAAATCTTAAGCAGCAATCTAACCCCAGGTGGGTAGATCGCAGGGTCAACCATGAGGACCATGACAAAGCACGACAGCTGTCTTTTCCAACAACTGTCAGTCCCTAGTAAGGAACGCCAGGGGAAACAGCGTGGATGAGAGTCCAGACATAAAACTCAAAAGAGTCATCACACATACAGTCAAAGAACTCAAAGAGGACAATAACACAAACACCCAAGTGAAATAAAGAAGTCGATTTTTGGTATAAAAGTAAAACTCAGTAAAGAGAAAGAAACAGTGACGAAAACCCAAACTGAAAAGATGATGGAAATGAAAACGCAGTGGGTCAAATAAAAAGGCCAATGGAAGTCTCCCCAAATAGGATAGGTCGTGTGGGAGACATCAGGGTGTACCAGATCACAATCTATCAGAACAATAGGTTAGTTGTATCTTTCAGTAAAGATCAATGGGAACATATTTAATAATGTATGAATGAAACGTGAAAACACTTTTGAACACAACGAAAAGGCAAAACTTGTGGATTATTAGCATAAAAGAGGGAAAGTTATTTCATGCAAAAGGCATAGCTAGTATTTTTAATGAAAACTCCCCAAATCTAGGAATTCCATTCCAGGCCCATCAGAAAAACCAAGGACTTTTCAGTTTAAACCATATAAACAAGAAGGGCTTGATCTGACATATTTCAAAGTCTGAAAGATCATGACTACCAACCCAGTCTAATGTACCTAACAAACCGTCACAACTGAAGGGAAAAGGGAAACGTTTTCATGAGAGAAGCAGGCAAAGGACTTTACGGCCACTTTGCCAGCCCTTCAGAGGGTATTGGAAGGCATGCTTCCAACTGAAGAAAAGGAAAAACTCAAAAGGAGGAAAAATAAATGATGCTAAGACACAAACAAAAGAGGACTAAGAAATCTCTTAATGCAACAAAATGACATGGAACAGCACACCTTTCAATAATAACACTGGATATCAATGGTGTTGATTGCTTCGTCAAAATACACAGACGAGCAGATTGGATTAGAAAACAGAATCTTGAGTTTTGCAGTCTCTAAAAGGAAAAACAAACAAAACAAAACCCATACAACTCCCTATCAAAGATAAACGCTGTTTTAGGGTGAAAAGCTGGGGAAGGATATTCCTAGCAAATGGGCCTAGAAATAAGCAGGCATTGCTATTCTGATATCTGAGAAAAAAAAACAAAGCTAATTAAAAGAAATAAAGGGATCACTTCGTACTGATCAAGGGGCTAACCCACTAAGAGGAAATTACAATTCTAAAGAAATAGACACCAAAAGCAAACACAGGCATATCACAAAGTAAATGTTAATAGGTCCTACATCACAGATTAATGCTAACAACAACAAAAAACACTGTGTGACTTTAATACCTCACTCTCACCATTTGAGAAATCAACTGAGCAAAAATAAATGGACACTGGAATTAAATTGCGTCCATAGATCAAATGGACCTAATAGACATGAACAGAACATTTCATCCAAACACCAAAGAATGCACATTCTTCTCATCGGCACAGAATTCTACCTGACCTTCAAAGAACCAACACCAGCATGACCCAAATCAGTCCAAACACAGAAAAGGAGCACCTTCAAATTCTTTTGATGGAGTTAATACTATCTTGATACCAAAACAAGATAAAGACAATCTGAGAGAGACACCCACACAGGGGAGAAAAGACAGACAGACAGAGGGAATTAGAGGATAATCTCCCTGATAAATAGAGATACAAAAATTATCAATAAAATGCTTGTAGACCAAATTAAAGAATACATCCAAAGTATCATAATGGGACCAAGTGGAATTATTTCAGGGATGCAGGGGTGATTCACCATGTATAAATCAATAAGTGTAATTCACTTCGTGAATGGACTCAGACAAAAATTTCATGATCTCAACTAATGTACACACAAAAAATTAATTAAAATCCCACATCCCTTCCAGATAAAAACACTGGAAAGTCTAGGGACAGAGGAAATATACCTCAACATAATAAAGGGTATATATCACAAATGTATAGCCACCATTATCTTAAATGAAGAAAAATTTGAAATATTCCCACTAAAATTAGAAACAAGACAAGTGTCTACTTTCATTACTCCAATTTCAATACAGTGCTTGAAGTCCTAGCTAGTCCAACAAAATGAGAAAAGGAAATAATAGGAAAGGAATAAGTGAAAATCCCTATTTCTTGATGATGCATTTGTATGAATGAGAGATGTTTAAGGCTCCAACAGGAAATGTCTAGAGTTGTTAAACACTTTCATCAAAGCAGCAGGTTACAAAATTAACATACCCAAATTAGTAGCTGTCCCACATACTAAAGACAAGCATAATGAGTACAAAAGTAGGGAAACATTTTCATACACAATAGCATAAAAGTACATTGGAATAAACCTGCCCAGTGATCCTGAAAGTGGTGGCGCACAGCTTAAGTCCTGGCACTGGGGAGGCAGAGGCAGGCAGATCTCTGAGTTCAAGGCCAGCCTGGTCTACAAAGCTAGTTCCAGGACAGCCAGAAGGGAAACCCTGTCTTGGAACAACAACAACAACCACGAAGATGACAAGCCCTACCCAATGAGCTGAAAGGTCTCTACAATGAGAGCTTTAAAACCCTGAAGAAAGAAACTTGAAGATGACACCAGAAAGAGAACCCACCCGTGTACCCAGGTTGGTAGGACTAATACTGTGACAATGGATGCCCCGCCCAAAAAGCAGTCTACAGATTCAATGCAATGCCCATAAAAATTCCATTATATAGCACAAAATATCTCGTAGTAACTCTGACCAAACAAATGGTAGACCTGTAGGACAAGAACATTAAATCTTTAAAGAAAGAAATTGAAAAAACACCAGAAAATGGAAAGATCTCCCATGCTCTTGGGCAGGTAGAATTAACACAGTAAAGATGGCAATCTTACCAAAGGCAATCTACAGATTTAATGCAATGCCCAGCAAAATTCTTCACAGACCTCAAAAGAACAATACTCAACTTCATATGTAAAAGCAAAAAACCCAAGATAGCCAAAATAACCCTGTACACTAAAGGAACTTTGGAGGCATCACAATCCCTGACTTCAAACTCTACTACAGAGCTACAGTACTGAAAACAGCCTGGTATTGGCATAATAACAGACAAGAGGACCAATGGAACTGAAGTGAAGACCTGGATATTAATCCACATACCTACAAACACCTGATTTTTGACAAAGAAGTAAAAAATATAAAATGGAAAAAAGAAAGCATATTCAACAAATGATTCTGGCATAACTGAATATCAACATGTAGAAGAATGAAAATAGATCCATATCTATCACCATGCACAAAACTCAAGTCCAAATGAATCAAAGACCTCAACATAAACCCAGCCACACTGAACCTCATGGAATAGAAAGTGGGAAGTACACCTGAACGCACTGACACAGGAGACCACTTCCTAAATATAATCCTAGTAGCACAGACACTGAGAGAAACAATTAATAAATGGAATCTCCTGAAACGGAGAGGCTTCTATAAAGCAAAAAACACAGTCAACAAGACAAAACGACAGCCTATAGAAATGGGAAAAGCTCTTCACCAATCCCACATCAGACAGAGGTCTGATCTCCAAAATATACAAAGAACTCAAGAAATTGGTCATCAAAAGAACAAATAATCCAATAAAAAAAATGGAGTACAAACCTAAACAGAGAACTCTCAACAGAGGAATCTAAAATGACTGAAAGACACTTAAGGGAATGTTCAACATCCTTAGCCATCACGAAATGCAAATCAAAACAACTCTGAGATTCCATCTTACACCTGTAAGAATGGCCAAGGTCAAAAACACTGATGACAACTTATGCTGGAGAGGATGTGGGGTAAAGAGAACACTCCTCCATTGCTGGTGGGATTGCAAGCTGGTACAGCCACTTTGAATATTCGTATGGAGATTTCTCAGAAAATTAGAAAACAACCTTCCTCAAGACCCAGCAATACCACTTTTGGGTATAGACCCAAAGGATGCTCAATTGTACCACAAGGACATGTGCTCAACTATGTTCATAGCAGCATTGTTTGTCATAGCCAGAACCTGGAAACAACCTAAATGGCCCTTGACTGAAGAATGGATAAGGAAAATGTGATACATTTACACAATGGGGTACTACACAGCAGAAGAAAAAAAAAACAACAATTACATCATGCAATTTGTAGGCAAATGGATGGATCTAGAAAACATCATATTGAGTGAGGTAACCTAGACCCAGAGAGACAAATATCATATGTGCTCACTCATAAGTGGCTTTTAGACATAAAGCAAAGAAAAACCAGCCTACAATTCACAATCCCAGAGAACCTAGACAACAATGAGGACTCTAAGAGAGACATACATGATCTAATCTACATGGGATGTAGGAAAACACAAGACCTCCTGAGTAAACTGGGAGCACGGGGACCACGGGAGAAGGTAGAAGAGGAGGGGAGAGGAAGGGAGGGGAGCAGAGAAAAATATATATAGCTCAATAAAAACAATTAAAAAAAGATTATAGGTTAAAAAAATTCCATTATAATTCTTCATAGAAATAGAAAAACAATTTAAAAATTTATGTAGAAGCCAAGATTTAGTGAAAGAAATTCTCAACAGTGAAAACCCCTCTGGAGGCACTGCCTTGGCACTGCCTTTCTTGATCTGTTACCACAGAGACATAGTAGTAAAACTGGCTGGTACTGTCATAGAAACAGATGTGTCAATCAATGAAGCAGAGTCAAAGAGCCAGGCAAAAGTCCACGCACCTCTTGCCACCTGAGTTTTGAGAGAGACGCTGAAGATGTTCACTGGAGAAAAGACAAATGGTGCTGGGAACACTGGACAAGTGAGGCTCATGAGACTGAAAAGCTCCTGGACCGCAAAGGAGACCGGGAATAGACTGGAGGTGGTCCGCCGAATACTCAAAAACTAAAAACATCTGTATATACAGCTGATGATTTGTGCCTAGAATATACAGAGTGCTCACACACATGCACGCGTACATTTATAAACACACACACCCTAAACATCAAGAAAACAAATGGCCCAATTTAAAAAAAAAAATGGCCATGGAACTGCACAGAGAGCTCCCAATAGAAGGAATACCAATGGCTAAAAAGCTTTTTTTTTTAAAATGTTCAGCGTCCTTAGTCATCATGGAAATGAAAATTAAAACTATTTTGCAGAGGGCTGGAAAGATGGTTCAGCATTCAAGAGCTCATACTGCTCTTGCAGAGAATCTGAGTTGGTGCCTAACACCCACAGCCTGAGCTCCCAAGTGTGTAACTTCCGCTCAGGGGAGTCCACACTCTCTTCCGACCTCAAGAGGCACCATACCCAAATGCACACACCTGCATTAGGACCCACACATTCACGTGATTTAAGAATAAAATCTCCAAAACTACTTTAAGGTTTCATTTGACTCCAGTAAGGCTGGCTACCATGAAGAAAACAATAGCAAGCGCTGGAGATGTGGGTAAAAGGAAACCCTCATTTGCTGCTGTTGGAAATGCGAACTGGTGCATCCACTGTGGAAATCTGGGGAAATGTCCTGAAGAAACCTAGAACGAGGGGCTGGAGAGATGGCTCAAAGGTTAAGAGCACTGACTGCTCTTCCAAAGGTCCTGAGTTCAATTCCCAGCAACCGCAATCCATCTGTAATGAGATCCGGTGCCCTCTTCTGGCCTGCAGCAGACATATAGACAAAAGAAAAGAAAGCTAGACCGAGATCTGCCCATCTGGCCCAGGTAATCTGTCTCCTGGGAACACACCCAACTGCAGAGACACGTGGTCATCCATGCTTGTTGATGCTCTGTTGGCAATGTCTAGGAAACAGATCAGACGAGATGTTATGTCTATCAGCCGATGGAAGGACAACAAAAATGTGGTCATAGGCACAACATGACTTTCTTCAGCTATACAGAAAAATTTGGACTTAGCCAAACAACCCAGACCCAGAAAGACAAGCACCTGTCCTCTCTCAGCTCTAGATTCTAGTGTTTAATCTCTAGATGCTTGTTGAACCTTGAGTACTGGTAGAAGTCAGGAAACTATGAAGGGGCCATGGCAGGGGGCAGGGGCAGGATCAAGGTCTCAGTGGAGGGGTGACAGTAGAGTTCAGGCGGTAGGTATAGAGGAAGGGGGGGCGTGTAAGGGGTGGAAAGGAAAGGAAAGAGGAGAGGGAGGGAAAACTAACACTAAGCATGGCTGAAAAGGCCATGTGTGGGTCTACTAGTTGACAAGCTTCCTAAATATGCATACATAAAAGAATTTAAACTGAATTGCCCCACATGAGGCAAAATTCTTCTCATAGGGCCCACAAGAGCTAAATAAAAAGTGGGGCCCCTCCCTCTGAAGTGTTAGTCTATGAAGTCCCTCAGAGACCCCCTCCTAACAATACAGGCTGTTAGCATTGCTCTTGGCTGCTCATCAGAGCTTGAGGGTTAAGACTCTATTGCTGAAGGCACCAAACACTCTGGTCTCAGGTCATAGAAAAATCTAGATGGTACTGTCTAGAGGTTTCCTTCCTGCTGTCTGGCCTCGATAGCTCTGGAGGCTGCCTGAGAAGAAAAGCCATCAGCAGTCTTACCTAGCATGAGCTGTGAACGCTGCAGTGATAAACAGCCGGATAAGGTAAGTCCTGCAATAGTGGCAGGAACGTCATAGGGTTAACCATAATATTCTGATTAAATTTAAGGATTTGTATCATAAATCTGCCCAAGAACCTGTGGCTAGAAAGCTCATGGGCCCTAGGAGAGAACCAATAGTCATTTTGCTAAATGATTGAACTACCTTCTAAATACACATCTCTGAACCCAGAGGTTAGTGCAGCTCTTGGTCCCCATTAGAGAGGCTCCTGTGTGCGGTAGATAACAATACTACAGACTCATAGCGTGTCAAACACAGACAAGTCTCAAATCCGGAATGTTTCACTATACTAGACATCTGTAGCACACATACTCCCCCAAGGCTCAGTGAACAAGGAGGAAAGGGGGGCCCAAACACTCTAAGAGGTAGAGGGGCAAAGAGGACTGAAACAAAACAGTATTTTCTAGACACCACAGGACACTGAACTCCCGGAAGCTGCAGTTACCTGCCTAGGACTTCTCAAGCCAACAACCTTCCAGTGTGGATGAAGGGAGGGGCTCGTAAGGTTCTGCCTCTGAGAAACTATTGTCAGCTGATGGGGAGTGAGAGTCTGTTTCCTTAAAGGGTGTGGTAGGTTGACCATCTCCAGTGGATGACTCCACACCCATGCACATATGGTCAACACTAATTAGACTCTAGGTTATAAAAAAAAAAAAAGAAAAGAAAAGAAAAAACAAAAACCAGACCAGAAGTGGGGGGCAATTCTGAAAGAAGGCAGAGGAAAGAGTGGGGGTAAATATGATAAAAACATATAGTACACATGTATGAAATTCTCAAAGAATAAACAAAACATCATACTTAATAGTAAATGATATGCTTAAAACAGACTGAAACACCGATTTTTAATAAATAACACATATGTATAAGTAACACGTATGTATACATGAACTCACAAGTTCAAACCCGCATCTGCATGTATAAGTTTATAATAGACCTAAGCATCTTCACCCAGGAAAAGGCCATGGCCATTGCTGGTCTTTGAGCTCAAACACAGGGTGACAAGAGGTTTTTCTTTTTTCTTCCTCCTTATGTTTCTGAATCTTGAAGAACCCATTGTTCTCTCTGTGTGTCAGTCTGTCTGTCTCTGAGTGTGTATGAAAGAGAAAGAAAGACTATAGAGATCTTATTATGTAAAACAATCTGTGAGAATAATCATACATGCTTATTAATTTCACTTTAAGTCTTTGAACTTAGATCTCTGTAAAATAGTCTCAGGTGACCACTTTCTCTTTTGTCCCTTTGTCTCATCTCAGAAGTAACTTGACTGTGAAGTGACAGTTACCCCCCACCGCACCCCAGAGATCCGACATGACCCAGGAGGAAAGACTGTGCTCTGTTTTTTTGGTTGCACTTTAGTGAGACCAGAAGAGAAGTGAAGACTTCCATTTAACTGTTAAATGCTGTCCCTTTCCCTTAGAACTGACGAGACAATGAACCTTGCTCTGCCCATGACTGTTGATGCAGTTATTGTTACTTCTTTTTAATGTGTTTAAGGGCTTTAAGGATGGGTTAGCCTTAGAAGATTAAAGAAAATGCAAAACTGCCTCAGTAATTCTGCCAGCTGCTTAGCAATTTCGGTCTTGGGCCCCTATCCTTGAAAGGTACTGACCCCTATAAACGGCTAATGATGGAAAAGTTGACAGGACAGTTTGCCCTCCTAATTGTATTCCGCTTATCATGCGTCTGACCTTTTGCAGACAACGTGATGAGTTTCTGCCATGTTAATTACTCCACGCTGTTCTGCAGCAATCCTTCAACTATCGAAACCCAGCGAACGCATGCGCGAACCTTTCTGGGCTGGAAGGGACAACCAGAAATGGAGATTTCTGTGCACCCAGCATGGTTTTCCATTTCTGCACTTACTTTCTTCCTCTGACACAGAGCATAAAAATGTCTGTGCATGTTTTGTATTTCTCAATACCCTGCTACTTCTTGCAACTAAAAGCAAAACAGAAGAAACAAAAATAACCTCCTTTTTAAAATATCTTAGTTAACTATTGGGTCTTTTCTCAGATACCCACTTCCTTCAATTAGTATGCATTGTATAATAATCAATATGTGTGTTACTAGGCAATATTACCTTTGATGCTTGAGTCCTCTTAATTTTGTCTTGAGTCATTAAAGAGATCTAATGTGCAATGGTTCATTTAGTTTCCCAAATATCCTTCGTCTGGAGTTGAGCTCTGTCTTCCTAATGAACTAGACAACAGTCATTACTACTGACAGATTTCTTTCGCTCCCAGTTTGTCAGAGTACATAGCTTGAGTGCATCACACCCCCCCACCCCCCTGTTTTTGAGCCAGAAGTCACCTCTGTGTGCCATCCTCTTCTCTCACAGGGTCCTTGGTAACCTTTAGAGCCCTTTGGGAACAAGTCCTGCACATTCCAAGGGCCAGATTTCAAAGTCAAATTACAACCCCACCCATTCTTGCATGCCCGGGAGGCCATTAAATAGAAAGGCTTGTGTAGCAAAGTTAGAAGCTGGAGTCCGAGTTTCTCTGCTCTTTGTTTCTCCCTTCAGCTCCGGTCTTTTGATGCAGACGCAGTCTTTGTGGCCCTGTGTGCTTTAAAGACAGACTGACTAGGTGGAACCTGGGTAATAGCAGCTGTTCACTTACATCCGGGCATCTCCGTTTGCTTATGTGTGCCTGTTGAATTTGCACTCCGGGCCGGATATTATGGAAAGTAGTTTACATCTAAGCCACAAAGCAGCAGCTCTTTGAAAGAGGTACGAGGATCGATACTCTGCAGATAAGACAAGGTGCGGCCCCAAAGCTTTAAATGCTTCAAGGTTCCACTGGACCAAGTTTAGATTATTTCCCTGAGTTAGGCCTAGTAGATTTGAAATGAAGGCACTGATTTCTCCATCTCCAGGGTACACTTGGAACCACTACTTTGGAACAAGCTTGGAAAGTTAATCAGATCACCTGACCTTTCAGACCGGGAGCATCTCAAGGCAGTCTTGAAGCTTCTAGGCACTGGAACCCAGCTGACCGTATTTGGAGTCTGTGTCTTTCCCTTACTGTATAATGCTGGGCCAGGGGCTTCACCTTTCTGTGAATTAGTTTCTTCATTTATAAAATGACAACAATAGCATCAGCAACACAAACTCTTTGGGTCACATGGGGAATTACATTTATGATACATTAGTGTTGTTTAAATTTAATAATCATTTTTTAAAAAAATAACTTAATGCATGTCAGCCAGAGTTGCGACTATTTCCTGATCTGTCAGTAGACAAGTTGATGAAAACTATTATGTCTGCTCTAAGTGATGGGACATAGAATGCTGGGCCCTTGGAAGCCGGAGGTTCCCTGTGGCCGTCCATTGTTGCTGGAAGCCCGTTTCTCTTATTCTTCAACCCAGCCGGCAATGGAAAAAGGGGGTTCCGGGAGGTTTGCTTGGTCATAGAAACTGGGTGAGGCATCTAAACAGCAGGTGTGGTAGGTTTTGTCCTTTGCCTCTGCAAAATTGTAGGGCTAATTGGGTAAGACCAGGGTGATAATTAAGAACTCGGGCTTCTATCAACTTGTACTATGGGCTCGTTATCCCGCATCGGGTGATTTGCATATCCAAAGCGCAAGCTCATTATGATCTCTGTGGAGAAGGGGTACCATATCTAAGCAATCTAATTTCAGAGAGATTACAAAGCGGCACACCAAGTTAAACATTAAAAGGCCAATAATGGCTTTTTGTCATTGCATGGCCTCTCCTCCAGGCCAGCACCAAGCTAGGTAGGTAGTTACCAAGGAATACTTAAACAACAGATACCCCGCAATCAGCGGGGCGCCCTGAGAGGAACTGTGTTTGACGTCATGCAAAGGTGTCTAAGAAACAAAACCCTGCCTTTAAAGGAAACAATTTACTCGGAGAGCAAGATATAAAACTAGAGCTCAGCGGAGCTGTGTTCTAGATAAACAGCGCAGACGGGAAGCCTACAGGGCAAGCTTCCCCGTTTTAAACACAGGCTGCATCGTTTAATTACGGGCAGCATGTGTGTTACAGGACGTAGCTGGGCAAATTTGCTTTTACTCGTCAAAGAGCTGATGCATCTGAGACTTCTTAAGATTTAACTCAAGAGCACTGAAAAAGTTAACTTTAACTCCGTACAGATAACAGAGCCCTCTGAGAACCGGTTTCAGAAATTCTAATCCATCTCTCAGGAAACTGCCAGAAACCCTACATATGCATGTGATTTTAGGGAGCTGACGGACCCCCTACAAGCCACCCATGAACCTCACATGAAAAATCCGGCTCTAGGAATCTGGGGGTGGGGTCTGTGGAGGCGGCTCAGTTGGTGAAGTTCCGGCTGCACAGGCACTAGGACCTGGCTTCCGATCTCCAGCACTCATGGAAGAGCTGAGCAAGTGGCTTGCTTCGGCAGCCTCCTCACTGTCTGGCAGAGAGAAGGCCGGGAGACTGGAGGACCTCCGGAGCCCATTGGCTATCCAGCCTAGCCAATCAGTGAGCTCCAGGTTCAGTTGAGAGACCCTGCCTCAAGACAGCTGAGTGGATTTAAGGATAACCCTTCCAACCGTGGACCGTGCGGCGTCTCCTCTTTGTTAAGCTTTCTCTTCCCAGTGTTTCTAGCACAGCTGGAACGGCAAAGTATGGGGCTGTATTCTCAGACTCCTGGGGGGGGGGCGCTCTGCAGTCCCGGAGAGCCCTCCACAGTGGCCTTGAGGGCTGAATTTGGTGTCTGCCGTTTTCTAATCAGGCAGGGAATGAACACAGAAGGGCAAGGATGTCTTCTGAACCTCAGTTCAGTTGCTTACGTTAAAAAGGGAGAAAGGGGCCATGGTGGCAGATTTCCTTAAATGTTAGGCAGTATAGATGAGGCGACCAAAAGCAGGCAGCCTGTTAGGTCTTGGAGAAAAAGGAGAGGGTTCCATTAACTTAGCTCCACCCTAGGGGCCCAATGGCACCCGGGTTCCTGGAACATACCAGACCCCCCGCAGATCATAAATTCCTTATGGTGGGACTGGGACACTGTGGCTACTCCTTTCCCTGGGAATCTCAGCACTACAGATAACCAAGGTCACTGCACAGGTGAGGTGAAAGTGTGACATTCAAGAGAAAGCCAGACCCAGACTGTTTTTCTGTGGTCCCTGTATCTTCCACTGTGGTCTCGAGTCAGACAGTCAAACGACAGCAAGTAATAGAGCCTGGGGCTCCTCAGCAGTCTGCTGGGTTCTGCCCTAGCCTGCATGAAGGTCAAAGTCACAATAGAAAGCTGGAACCTTTGGGAAGTTGCCAGCAAGTGACAGCCTCAAAGGCAATGCCCACAAACCTGTGGCTTTAGAATGGAAAGATCACATTGGGATTATATCTGTAAGTCAATGCAGGGTCAGAGGCAAGGACTGGAAAATGTTTCCAAATATCATTGATGTGAACAAAGGGAGAGTTTGTTTCTCTATCCGGTCAAGGTGCAGAAGGCCGGGGCCACTGTGTGACTTTCTTCTTACCTCTCAAGACTCTAGTTCCTTCTATGAAAATCCTAGTGTTTACAAAAGGATGTGGGATGGAATGACGGTGTTACCACAGAATGACCTCCGGTTTGCTGAACCTGCCGGCTTACAGATCCTCCCCACACGGACAGTAGGGATAGAAATGTCCTGCCCGAGGGTGTGTGTGCTGTACTCTCAGGCATGCTGTCCAAAGAATGGGCTGAGGGTGTAAACGGTGCCTGGCTTAGAGAACGGGAGCTGCTCAGCAGAGTAGACCATCTTACAAGACCCCGCTGTTAGGAAGGCTCTGGCAGGGACTTTTCTCAGATGGGTGGAACTGGGAGGGGGAAGAGTTGATTGGCTACCCCACCTCAACCCCGCCTCCTGACCACAAAGCATGGTCACAGGCTCTGACCTGTGCTCAGTCATACAGTCCCATTACTGTTTCCTTTCTGGCCTGCCACCTGATACAATCCGACCTCTTTCTTCTTTAGCCCTTGGATCTCTTCTATGGTTGAGTTTCTAATGAGGACGGGTTGTGTGACCCCACACCTGACTTTTACAGATTCTACTCCTTCCCCAACTGTTTGGTTATGGATGGCAGCAGAAGCCCAGGGCTGCTCCAGAGGGCTGTACAGATGGGAATTTGCTAGGAGGTTCTGAGAGGGTTAAGTTGCTGTGGGACAATGGTCTTTTATCCTGCCACTTGTATTATTTTAATAAAACACTGATTGGCCAGTAGCAAGGCAGGAAGTATAGGTGGGGTGACCAGGCAGGAAGTATAGGCAGGGCGACAAGAACAGGAGAATTCTGGGAAGAGGAAAGAGGCAGTCTGCAGCCGTCACCCAGCTGCAGAAGAAACAAGATGAGACTGCTTCGCTGATAAAGGTTCCAAGCCATGTGGCTAATATAGACAAGAATTATGGGTTAAGATGTAATATATAAGAATTAATAAGAAGCCTGAGCTAATAGGCCAACCAGTTTATAATTAATGTAGACCTGTGTGTGTCTTTGGGACTTAACGGCTGCAGGACTGGGCAGGACAGAAACCTCTGTCAACAGAATGGTGCCTAACATGGGGCCCAAACCCACGACCCTGAGATTAAGAGTCTCATGCTCTACTGACTGAGCTAGCCGGGCGGGAGCTGTCCTTACCACCTCATCTCTGATAACCAGTTGGCCCATGCTGCCGCCACGTAACTTGCAGCACACTGTCCACAAACCCCATTTAAATGCTTGGCCTCCTGAAAGAGCCAGTTCATGCTGACAGTACGGCCCAGGAAGCCGCAGCTGTTTCCAAACAGCATGGCTGGTTTTCTACTTCTGCTGAAACTGCTCTTGCTTGGACTGCTTGATGGTATTCTTGATGAACTGGACATTCAGGACCCACAGAGAAATGACTGTTGAACTTGCCTAAACATGATACAATCCTTCAAGGTTCTTGCTTCATTAAAGAGTCTGCCAGACATTCTGTAGGACACAGAAGAAAGTGACTGACAAACTGCCAATATAGGTGGAACTGTCTTTGAACTTTCATGCTTCATGGAAAAGTCTGCTGGATACTATGGGCCTGTGGTCTGAAGATTGGATGTCCCAACGATACAGAAGAATTTTGGCTGACTATCCAGGCAGCGAGATGTCTCTGTCAATTCTAGAGTTTTGGAAGTTGCTTATAATGCACTTCCTGTTTACTTAGGTAATATATCCTTCTGGAGTCTTTGATGGAGTTGAAGAGTAAATAGTTATAGTTTTCCTTAGTTATGAAAAAAATAAAATAGATATAAATATTGCAACTGTAATTCTTGCTTGATACCTGTTTTGTTATATGTAATTTTACTATGTTAAAGTTAAAACCTTCCTTTTTATTTAAACAGAAAAGGGGAAGTGATGTGGGATTCCCCTCTGTATGCTGTGAATACCATTAGTTAATTAATAAAGGAAACTGGCTTGGCCTGATAGGCTAGAGTAGAGTTAGGTGGGGAAAACTAAACTGAATGCTGGGAGAAGAAGGCAGAGTCAGAGAGAAGCCATGGAGCTGCTGATGGGGACAGATGTGCTGAAACTTTGCTGTTAGGCTACAATCTCGTGGTGATGCACAGATTAATGGATATGGGTTAAATTAAGATGTAAGAGTTAGCAAATAAGAAGCTAGCGCTAATGGGCCAAGCAATGATTTAAGTAATATGGTTTCTGTGTGATTATCTCAGGAGTCTGGGCGGCCGGGAAATGAACATTGGATGGGTCATGTCCTGATTTTAGCTCAGAGCTTGGGCCAAAGGAATCAGAATGGGTTAAGTCATTTCAGTAGGGATGCAGAGATGGAAGAGGTAGGCTGTTCCACAAACTTCTACAGTGAACTGATAAAGTGTGTGCATTGCCAGGTAGTCAGGAAGGGACTCAGAATCTTCTGAGTGTCTACTTATCTCTCTGCATGTCTCCTCCGCTCTCACTCACCAAATATTCATGGCACATACAGCTTCTTGGATAGCCCTCAGCTCTGGGGTCAGATATTAGTTGGGTACTGTGTCACATCTAAAGACAGGACTGTGAGCCCCATTGCCTAGGCCTCTATCTGGAAGTATCACAGAGCACCTCCACACACGTGTGAATGTCACTTCACCTCACTGCAGAAACCCTGGCTAGAAACCTACTAGAGCCAACTGGATGTTATCTGGATTCTGTCTCCGGTTCTCTAGAGATTGGATTAGGCATACCAGAAGGTAAAGCCAAGACCTCGGGAATGCCAGAGTTCATAATCCAGTCCCAATTCTAGAAAGAATTCCCTCTGTAAGATAAGGAAGAGACAACATTTCTTTTACAGGACAAGTGGAGAGTCCCACAGAGGCAGATTCCTCAACAATAAGAGTTAGGCCCAAACAGAGAGTTGGGCGCTCCCCTCACACACACAAACCTTGGCAAGCCTTAACCGTATCGCTTTTCTCTTACTGCTACAGGGTCACAGGGGACTACCAGTCCAGCCATCCCCAGATGCTAATGCCCCCATGCCTAGACGATTTATTATCTATTATTACTAAATCATGATACCTATATAGCAGCCACATACACTGGTGCAAACATTTCTTACTGGTCATAGCCTGATGATTTTTGATGCTGTTCCCTTCAGCAAGCTGCTGGCCCCACATGTCTTGGTCCTGAAGATAAACAGTTGGAACGGAAAACTCACGCTCAAGGTTTGCTGTGGGCAGGTGGAGTGTTCCTGGTTTTATTTCGGTCAGGGCAGAAATGTTTGCCTGTCTTAGAAACACACTTTAAGAAAAATAAATGGACGAAAAACACACTACACAGTTGGCTCTACCCTTGGGTCCCTGAACTCCATGAGGCTTAAAGAGAACCTTTCAGAGTGGGGGTGACTTCACTCCTGCCAAGGCCAGCTAACTTCCAGAAGTGCCAGGTGGAGGAGGCATTGGTTTAGTGTGAATGGCTTCTTCAGCATGTCCACCAGCAGGCTGATGCTGGGTCTCTCCTTGAGGAGGAAGGTCCAGCAGGCACACAGGATCTCCTCCAGATGCAGCTGCCATCAGTAGTGTGTGGGCTGGATGGGAGAGGGGAATCCTACAGACGTTTTGTGAATGTTTACCGCCCTTGCATAGAGACTGTCCTGATCTTTGTAGGGATTCAAGTTTAATGTGCACGCTGGGAAGAACCCAGTTTCTGGTATTTCTCCCTTACTCCCGCTTCTTGTTTGTTTGGTTGGTTTGCTACAAGGTCTCACTCTGTATTCCAGACTTGCCTGGGCCTCACAGTCTTTCTACATCAACTTCCCCAGTGCTGGGATAACACGCATGCACCGCCATGTCCAGCTTCTGGTGTCTGTTACAGAGAATAATATAGTTGAGTTTTGGTCTTCTTTCTGCATCTTTAAATTTTGTTTTGTTTTATTTTATGCATGAGTGTTTGTCAGCACGTGTATATGTGCAACATGTTTTTGCTCAGTGCCTGAGAAGGCCAGAAGAGGGTACTGGATCTTCTGGAACTGGGGTTACAGGTGACTGTCAACTGCCATGTGGGTGTTGGGAACTTAACTCTGGTCCTCTGCAAGAGAAGCTGGTGTTCTTAACTGCTGAGCCATCTCCCCAGACCATTGTTTCTATATTCTCCCTGAAAATCTCTATAGTTTTATTTCATTTCCTTTTTGGTACTAGGGGTCTTGTGCCTTGATTGTTAAACTTGAACTCTACTAGTGAGCCCCCTCCCTTACCAATATACCCCAGCCCACTGGTATATTTACATCTTTCCTTTTAGAAGTGGTTGTGTCTGGTTTTTATTTGCTACATTAGTTCTTTATTTTCCTCTCTTTTCCTGCCTTATGTGGTTTCCATCAAGCAGCTCATGTTATTCCAGGGTATCTCCTGTTTTATCATATTAACTACAATTCTTTAAAATAAATGTTGTTGGAGTCTGCAGATTTGGCTCAGCACTAAAGAACAATGGCTGCTCTTCCTAAAGCCCAGGATTTGGTCCCCAGCATCCACATGGCAACGCTGAATAAACTGTAACTTTAGTTCCAGGGAATCTGCTGCCCTCTCCTGGCCTCTTTGGGCACTGCATACACACGATACACAGACATGCACACAGTCAAAACACCCACACTCATGAAATAAAAACTAAGGAAATTTTTTTTTAAAGAAAAATTGTTTTATTTGGGCCGATGAGATGGCATAGCAGGTAAAGGCACTTGCTGTCAAGTCTGATGTCCTAAGTTCAATTCCTGGGACATACATGGTAGAAGAAGAGAATCAACTCCTGAAAGTTGTACAACTACACACAAAAAGAAACAAATGCAATTACCAAAACAACAAAAAAGTTTAAATGTCTCAGCATTTGATGTAGAATATTAGCATAATCTTTTAAAACGTGAATCAACCTTCAAATGGCTCTACTGCTGTAGCCAGCCTACACATTTGTCTTTTAGGTCACTTAAATGTACGTATACTATTTAATTTCTCATCACTATGACGAAATGCCAGGCAGAAGCAACCTAAGGGAAGGGAGCTTTATTTCCAGATCAACTCAGAGGTTACAATCCATCCTGCTGAGGTCTAGGAAGCTGAAATGGCGCCATTAGCGGCTTGATACACAGCAGCAGCAGCAGACCGGATACCCTGGAAACGGACTGGAAGAAGAATGGGGTTTAATCCTCAAGGGGTGGCCCCCTAGACACCAGGGACTCATCTGATAATCATTACAGCCCTGGGGTTTGCAAAATTCCCAAAACCTTTCTCTAGCTGGGGACCAAGTGTTCATGGTAAATTGAATTTAGGATGTCAGGCTCTGTGGCCAACGCCTTTGATTCCTTTACCTGTTGAACTATTGCACGAGCCCTGTTTGTTCTGATTTTGTTGTTGTTATTCTTTTGTTGTTTGAAACAGGGACTCACTATGGAGCCCTGGCTGTCCTGGAATTCACAAAGATCAACCTGCCTCTGATTCCCAGGTACTGGATGGAGTTTACCAGTATACACCACCATTCTAGGCTGGGATGAGATCTTCATAAGGCTTTGCCCAGGTGCTAGGAAAGTCTTGACTGCAGAAATGTCTTCTGACCTGGGGAAGTCTGGGAAGCTGAAGGACCACCTGGAAACATCTCAGACCGGTTGCCACCAGCCTCCCGCCAGGGCGTGAGAACATCTTTCTAAGACGGTGACCTCGAGAACCTGGCGCTGATCCTACAGGCCTCAGCTGTGGACGTGTCGGGGAGCCTCTCGGGGCTGAGCCCTTAGGTCTCTCACTAGTTTCTGCATCAACCTTGGCTTCTAGAAATTCACCAAAATTACCACCAAAGTGTTCCCAGGCACTTCTGGCTTCATAGCACCTGCCCTACAGTGAGACTCCCTGATTCACCTGACTGGCCAATTCTCTGGCAGACTGAGGGAAAGACAATTTTAAGTTTGTTTAGGGTTTTATTGTAGACACAGAAAGGATGATTTCCAAGCCCTTTTCATGCCAAACCTGAAGCTGGAATTTATTGGGGGCTCCTAATAGATGCTTAGAAAACTCTACAGCATCGTCTTTCTCCAACTCCATATCTTTTCTTCCAAATCGTCTGAAAATCTTTTTTTCTGTTCTTTATAGTCAGTCCTGTGTTGTCTAATAATACTGAAACATCTTCACAATGCTACTTTTAGGTTGATTCATTTACATCACAGGTGCTACTGAAAAATAGTAAATAGTTATATCATTACCATTCCAAGAAGTTGGTGGTTATTTTCGCAAGTAAAATGATCTCATGAATTTTGTATCATTGACTGTCTTACTCTGATTCATTTTCCCTGTTTTAGGGTTATTTCGATTTGTGGGTTCATCTTCGACCAGAGGAGCTTGCTTCACATCCCCTCTGGTATCATGTTCTGCGGGCTATGTAATATTTCAGCTAGGCCCATTAGACTGTGACTCCAGAACCCTCTTTGTTCTGGAAGCTCGGGGGCCCTTCTGTGCTTAAGGGGAGCATTTCTCTTTGCCCTCACGCTAGCCGGGAGCAGGCTCTCTGCCCTCTCACACTGCTGTGGGCGGGTATGGATTATAGGGTTTTATTTTAGTTCTTACATATTTTCATGCTTCCTGCTTGTGCTTCTAATCTAGGCAGAAATTTATCTGGTTATGGTTGTGTCTGTGTTATTTTTTTCTCCTTTAAAGGTCTTTATGGCATTCATTTGAAGTATTTGAGCTTGGGGCCCAAAGGCTTGGGTTTGTAATGCCCTTTTGCCTAGAAGGTATCAGCATCACTCTTGATATATCTATACAGAATCAGGCCTTAGGTCCACGTTGTATAAATGGGGCACTATGGTTTGGATAAGTGTCTACCAAAGGATCTGTGTGACAAACTTTGTCCCTAACTCACGGCACTATTAGGAGGTGGTACAATCTTTCGGAGATGGGGCATAATGGAAGTTTTGGGGCACTATGGATTTTTCCTTGTAAAGGATATTGAGTCTTGGGTCCCTTCCTCTATCTTTCATTAACTAGTTACCAAAGGGTTAGCACTCTCCTCTGCCATGCACTAGTAACAAAACCGTGGAGGCAAACAAACTTTTTGGAATATTTTAGGTGGGTTATCTCAGGTAATTTGTAGCAGTAACAGAAAGCTGACTAGCACCGCATGTAACAGGTGGGCGGGGCGGGGCAGGGAGGGCCAGGCCAGGGATGGATGGGTAGGCCTTTTCTGAGTTAAGTACTGACGCTCATAGTCCTACGGAGCTGTGGTACTTGTAACCTGGACTCTAAACTTGGCATTAGCGGTTTTGTCCTCTAGCGTTCTGAATCTCTGGATGGACTCAGTGTCGGTTCCTTCAGGTACTCCGTGTAGGAAAAATTTCATATCCTTTATGGAGATTTCATTTCCTTCTCCTCAGTCTTCAGGCACACACAGCCAATCTCTAATTCACCCCTTTAAGGACATTCCCCTCCTCTCGTCTGACTTCTTCCCCGGATTTCATCTTCCCAGATATCAGAGCTTTGTGCACTGGATGGTGGTAGTGATGGGTGCCTCTGCTTGGTCTTCTCTTGAATTTTATAGCCTTCACTACCCCCAAGCTGCATGAAACCGAGGGAAACACAGTTGGCCTGAACCCTGGAGCCATTCGTTTGACTTGTTCCAGATATTGGTGGTTGACTGTTTACTAAACAGACTTCCCTGGGTGACAGCCCAAAAGGCTGGGGCCCCGGGGCCCCTGTTAATCATTAGACATTTAACAAACAGTTGGGGCCCTTGATGGCTTTGCTGTCACTCCTTTCGGAAGAACCGTTCTGTGCCCTGCCGTCAGTTACAGAACAAAAGAGGGGCTGGGTGGCTTGTTTACTAGGAGGATTTGCAGCAGGCAGAGCTTGCCACACCCAAGCAACAGTGGGCACGCAGTGGTACAGGAGATGTGACATGTGTGACTTTATTGTTGACTTTATCTTTGCCAGCACACGGGGGTGTCTAACGCTGGCTGGGGAGCTGGGCTCCGGGGTGGAGCAAAGGTTTAATGCCTGTTGACAATTTAATGCTTGAGAGCCATTGCTTTGGTGAGCCCTCTCCCTGGAGACTTTTGCCCTCTCCCTAATCCTTTCCATAAACACTGCCTTGAAAACCACTTCTGGCGGATCTGCACAGGCATGTGAAACTGTTAGTAAATAGTCGTTGGGAATGATATTTACTTGTGGCCGGATCTGCGTCTGCGTTCCTCTTTGGTGGGCTTTACCGGACCATGCCTAGTGTTTGAAAGCCCCACATGGAATTAAACACCTCTGCCTGCTTCTTGTGACAGATTAGAGTTCATGACAGAAACAGCAATTTAGCCTTGGGGATGGAAATGAACCGTCTCTCAAGGTTCCTGCATTCCAAGTAGCAATGGCGACTCGATGAAAGGATCTAAAAATAGGAAAATAATCACGGAACTGCAGAAGGTTGGACATAGGCAGGGGTGACCCACAGCGACAAAAGGGAAAAAAGGACAACCTTGGAGGAGAATGTCCACTGGACCTTACGGTGGTCCTTAAGCCATTGCCTTGGTTTTCTCCCTGTTCCAAAAGAAGTTAAGAAATAAAACTGGGTAAAAGAAAGGGGGTTTATTTATAGGTTGTCCAAACTGGGGAAACAAAGACCTTATTTCTTCCCTCATGGTGTCTGCCATAGACTTCCAGCCAGTAATCAGGAAGTCATGAGACAAACGGCCCGAGGGTATGTAGACTTGGTTGTGAGGCGGCCTAAGGTCTTCCAGGAAGGTGACTGAGCCTTGGTTGCCTCCATTGTCTCTGTTCTCAGCATCGAGGGGCATAAGTGTCTCTCTCTCTAGAATTTAAATATCTTCTTTTTCCACCAGCCCTTCTCTCTCAGCAGGGATTGGGGTCATAGTGGCATGGTGGAACCAACTGGCTGTGTGTCTCCCTCCTCAGCTCTGTTTTTTTGGGGATCGGGCCGGGAACTTGAAAACAATTAAAGAAACCAGCAAGAACCTCTTCCCCTGGAGAGCCAGAGGGAGAATATCTCCAGTTCTCCATGGCGACCTGAGGAGGCCCTTCCCTTCATTTCTAAGGCAGGAGAGAGGTTGTGCTGTTTCTGGGACAAAGGCACGGCAGACTGTGAGACGTATTCTCAGAGAAGTAATAAAAGCTTGATTCCATGGTATGTCTAAGTCAAGAAAATAATAGCTCTTCCATTTAAATTGAATGCTTCTCTCTAGATGAAAACACATTATATGTGAAATGAAGCTATTTTAGAGAACGAAAGGGGAAAACTGTACACAAGGTAGGCAATTTCCAGATCAGAGCCATCGAGTTCACCTTGGTTTCCCTGGCGTGATTCGTGTATTCATTTATTCATGAATTCCACAATATTTATTGAGTAACTCTTGTATGAACAAAGACATACTTATTATCTTCATGGAGCTTAGGCCTGATAGAAAACAAAGCTATAATCAAATACTCATAAATAAATGTATAATTACAAACCGTGGTAAATTTCATAAAAGGGAAAATGCAGTCTGCTAAGAGGGAAGGTAACCCTGATGGTGAGGGTGAGGGGTGGGTACCACATGGCAGTGAGTATGAATTCATCAGAGGGAGAAGCAAGTCTGTTGTTTTGTGCCTGTTTGTTTGTGAGACGGTGTCTCCCAGTGTAGCCCAGGCTGGTTTCAAGCTCATGCTGGTGGTGAACTTGAGGTCATCTCGCTTCATCCTTACGGGTGGTGAAATTAGTTTGGTGCTTCGATTCTTAACTTTCTGCATTACTCTGAGGTTGGAAGGGTTGGTAGCAGTTTAAGTAAGTGAAGAGAAGCCAGTGGTGGAGGAGGTATCAACAGAGAGAACAAACGCGCCCTTGCCAAGCGATGGGGAGAAACAGAAAGGTAAAGGAAGTTGTGTGGCTGAACAACTGAGAAGCGCAGAGGACAGGTGTGCCACGAATTACACCAGCAGACACGCCTGTTGGTATTAAATATGCCTGAGTCAAGCTGTTGGACTAGATTTGCTTTCTTATTTTAATTTTTATTAATTTCACTTTGGCTGTAATGTGGAACGCTGATTAGAAAAAAGGGAGAAGGTGGCACATATCAGAGGCTGTCATTGTCTGCCTCAGGAGAGGGAGGATGGAATCTCGCAGGTTAGTGGACACCGTGGTGACATAAAGAGATGTATCTAAGAGGTGTTTAGGATGCAGGAAGCTGAAGAGATCTGGTGATAGACTAATTGGGTGTATGCCAAAGGAGGATGTCTTTTGTCATAGCTGATGGCAAGATTTTTGGCTCTGAGGCAGAACCAATAATTATTTCACTCATGAAGACTAAGAACCTAAATTGGGATGGGAGCTGTGATCATGGATTTGGCTTTGAGATCTATTTCAACGTCCATAATTGAGGTAGAGGAGTTCTTGTTGTTTTGTTTGTTCTTGACACAGGGTCTTAGAATATAACACAGTCAGGCTGCCCTCAAACTCGTAATTCTCCTGCCCCACATACTAAGTGTTGAAATTATATGCATATGCCACCATAAACAGCTAAGATATATTTAGGGTGTGTGGATCTAGAATCACATGGATACGTCTATGTAGCTGAAGCCATGGCCGTAAGGAATTCTCCATTGGGAGAATATGGATCACAAAGAGGAGAGTATCCAAGTCGAGCCCCAAGAGGCTGCAACAGTTAGATTTAAACAGGTAAACAGGGCTGGTCCTAGGAAAGGGAATCCACCACAGGGCACTAGAGCATGTTATGGAAGGATAAAAACAGATTTATGGGGAATGGTTACAACACTTGGTAAAATCATTAAAGGGCATTGAACTAGACTCTTGAAATAAATAACTTTTGTAGTATATAAAATATACCCCAATAATGTTAAGCAATGACAAAACCTAGAGAGTCTGAATGAAAGAAAATAAATGATAGGATTCTTTCTTTCTTTTTTTCTTTCCCCTGCCACTGAGACAGGGTTTCCCTGTGTAACAGCCTTGGCTGTCCTTGGCTGTCCCTGGCTTTGTATACCAGACTGGCTTTGAACTCAGAGCTTCTTGTGCCTCCCTAGTGCTAATATTAAAGACGTGCACCACCATGCCCAGCAGGGAACTCTTTCAAGAAGAAATGAATGGTCATGTGTCTTAAATGCTGATAAATAAAGTCCCACAGTGACCAACAATTTAAAGATGTTAAACATATCTTTAATGTGAAAATAATGATCCAAATATTGGGTAATGTCATGTAGTATTGAGGTGAGAGAGGGCTGTGACCCCCCCCTGGCTCCCAGTCACCTGGCTAGCTTAACCCCCAAAATAACCACACAGAAATTGTATTAATTAAATTACTGCCTGGCCCATTATATCTAGCCTCTTCTTGGCCAACTCTCACATCTTGATCTAACCCATTTCTACCAATCTGTGTTCACCATGAGGTCGTGACTTACCGAGAAAGATCCTAACCAGCGTCAGTCTCCGACAGGAGTTTCATGGCATCTGCCACACTGCCCTTCTTCCCAGCGTTCTGTTCTATCTACTCCACCTACCTGATTTCTACCCTATCAAAAGGCCAAGGCAATTTCTTTATTCACCAATGAAAGCAACACAAATACAGAAGAACCTCCTACAGCAATGTCATACTGTAAAAATACTGACCTCTGTTTCAAAATGATGCCTTCATAGTTGTAAGAAGGTCCAGATTTCTCGCTCCCTCCTTGTTCTCAAATAAAGAGCCTAAATAGAGACATCGGAATGGCCTTTGTGCATTGTGGGAGCTAGGATGACTGATTCTCATGAGGCAATTCTACCACAATCAAAAGTTGTGTTTCTATGTGGGAGATCAAACTGTTCATTTACTATAGGGGCCCTCAGAGAATACCACAAAACCCTTGATTTTTCTTTAAGCTCTCTAACGGTTACAAAAGAATTGTGTGTCCCATAATCATCTTGAGACACATGATAGCAATGGTACAATAAATCTTTGCTGATGACTCAAATCAGAAGTGTGGAAAGAGAGCTCATTAATCACTATTTACATCTACAATGCAAATCGCTACAGCAGCGAAGATCAGAAGAGCACAACATGACATCAGAAAGCGGCCACAATCTGTGCTGGCAAGGTGGAAGTCTTGTCCCTCAAGGAAAACCCACACTTACTGTCGCTTTCCATCCATTTCCACCTGATTAGCCAAAGACGTTCAAACGCCACAGCCCCAAGCCTACGTATGAGTACATTACTCTTATACCTTAATCTTATTATTTAGAATTCACTTTTTTCTTTAAATTTTGTCTCATTTATCATCATTTATTTGGATGATTAGTCTGAAAAAGACCCCCTTTCTCCTCCTACTTCTTTGTGTTGGGTACTTCTGAGTTTTAAGTGAGGCTACCCCTGCCCCCAGGATCCCTCAGCCAAGCTTCTTAACCCAGGTAGTGGTAGAAGGTGGTTGACATGTAGTTGTTAACCCAGCTCTTCTTGAAAGAGTTCCTCTAATTTAAATAACTTGTACAAATTGGTTTTCAGAAAATGCTTAGCTCAGCATGTCTAATATTTACTGAATTTCCTGAAACCATCTTGTACTTACAATAGCAACCCCATGTTATTCTCCAAAAAACAAGACATATGGCCCAAGATTGATGGAGACGTCACTGATGGAGGAAGTTGATGGGGGACACCTGACCTAGAGATGACGCATTCTTCACAGAATTAGATAAAGATTGATTCAGATGGCCTATCTGTGGTATTCTGGTAGATCTGAGGACTTCACTACATCTTTCCTAGTTCCCTACATAGAAATCAGTTTATGACATTAGAATAGTTGTTCTGGGTAAGATGACACTAAGTTATTGGGGACTCACGCAGCAGTCATATAAACTGGAGTATCTCTTCCTCACTGTATTGACCGAGGTGTCCTGTTCTCTCCGCAAATTCATTGGCTGATAACTCACAGCACGAAGAACTCTTCTGATGGCCTGTAACTCTCTGCAGGGTTCAAGTGCTTCCATCAGCTAGCTATATGTTTTCCAAGGAGGCTTTGCTTCTGTCACACGGAGGACCATGATGCACTTGGTGTGCAGATGAGCATCACACAGGGATACACCAAATCATAGCATTCCATGACAAGGAGACCGAATACTTTAGTAAGACTTGATGTGACCAACTGTCCTCAAATGCCCTTGGCCCGTGTGGGAGCCGAACTGCTGTAAAGACCTGGGAGCAGTCTGTTGTAGCTTCATGTTTTCAGCAAGTCATTCCACTCAAAGTCAGGCTGGAAATGGTGTACAGTGCAGGGTGGAGGAGGAGGAAGAAGGGGAGGAGGAGGAAGGGGAGCTAAAGATGCTAGCATGGCTTTCTTTAGGTCTTAGGTATTTTCGTTTTGCTTTGGGTTTTCATTTTTGTCTAGAATTCACAGGTGTGATCCTACAGAGAGCAGCTCTGCCAGGAGCTCACCCATCCCATCAGACGGCAGGCATCTCTTGTCTCTGCACTCCTGAATCCAGTGTCTGCCACATTGTGATGAGTTAAATAGAAAGCATTGCTAAGATGAACAAATACACTAATGAAAAGGAAGAATGAAAACAAGTGCAATAGTCCCTCGCCTTGTTGTGACAAAGTGTTTGACAAAAGCAACAGAAGGCAGGGCTTATTGGGGTTCAGCATTTAAGGGTGCAGCCCCTCATGGCAGGAGGGCACTGCGGTGAGCCATGAGGCTGCTGGTCACATGGCGTCTGCAGGGAGGAAAAGGGCATAAATGCTGGTCCCTATTTACTTCCTCCCCTTTATTCAGTCCAGACCCCAGCTCATAGGATGGTGCTGCCCACATTCAGGGTAGGTCTTCCCTGCCCTGAGAAACAACTTTAGACACACCCAGAGATGTGTTTCCACGGTTATGTTAAACCCCAACAGGTTGACAGAAAAGATTAACCATCAGTGCATATGTGTGTCCGTGTGTGCATGTGTATGTGTGTGTGTCTCATTGTTTGTGGCTGTTTTTGCTTCTTCATTTTATCCAGAGTTTGCCGTTGTTATCTTAGAGAGGACTGGTCTGCTAGGAACTTACCCCAAGTTGATAATGAAGATTAATCATTTCAGTGCCTTAGAAGGCAAAGATTATAATCAGAAGGACTTCAGATCAAAAGCAGCAAGCTACTGTGATGGCCAGAGTTAGCAGCAGAAAGGGGCCCCTAGACACAGGCTCAGCTCAGTGGCATTCATGGAGTCCAGAAGCAACAGAAAGACTTTTTATTTATTCTGAGATGTACATTTCTCTAAGGCCAACCAGGCCACAGATTCCACCAACAAAGCAGGTTTTTCTAAACTTGACCTCAGATCTCAGTATGGCTCTCTGCTGTCCCTTGAAAAACCTGTTGAAGTCAGGTTAGAGACTAAACAGTTGCAGTGACTAAAAGATGATAAATAGAGTTACCCAATAGACCAAGGTCACCCCCAGAGGGGCTGCGGTGAAAGGGGCTGATTTTCCCATACTGACTGTCTGTATTAGTGGCCTGATAGTGATGTGAAGAGCTTGCTAATGAAACACAGTGGGGCCTGAAATGGGAGCCACTGGGACCAGATAGAGAATACAAGCCAACAAGCTTACAGACAAAAGTTGGGATGTGGATCAGAGAGTTCAAAAGGTTGAGATCCAACAGGGAAAGAACATGGTAAGAGCCCAAGGAAGACTCATAGGAAGTAGAGAGTTCTGATGGCAAGAACTATAAAACCCCACAAACCCGGGAAAGGGTCTAAAATATGGTGATGAGGATGAGAAGTGATTGACAATGTCAGCCTAAGTGTCTGGAACAATGACATCGCAGGATGCAATCATTAAGACTGGGCAATGTTTTCCAGGAGGTATTCCCCAAGACTCCAGAAAAATTTTGGTCCCTGTCATGCCTTTTACTTTTCCTGCACCTCCCCAGTGCTGGTGGCTTCTTGTTCAAGCTTGCCACTACTTCTTCACGGCACTGATATCCACAGAGGCAATGTCACAGAGCAAGATGTGACCACCCTATTCAAAAATTTCACCTTCTAGGGCAGTATTGCTCAGTGGCAGGGGCCTGGCTTATTGTGATAATCTGAAAGGAAATGTCCCCCATAGGGAGAGGCACTATCAGCAGATGCAGCTTTGTTAGAGTAGGCATGACTTTGTTGGAGGAGGTATTTCATGGTGTGGATGGGATTTGAAAGCTCCTATGTTCAAGCTACATCCAGTATGGTAGACTGTAGTTGGAGACTGCTTGTTCATTCCTGGTCACCCAGACCCAAAATTATATTATCACAACACTGCTTGGCCAATCACTTAAGCATATTGCTAGCGAGCTCTTATATCTTAAATTAACCCATTTTTATTAATCTGTGTATCGCCACATGGTTGTGGACTACTGGTAAGGTTCCATCCAGCATCCGGTGTCTGTCTCCTGCAGCGGCTACATGACTTCTCTCTGACTCCGCCTACTTTCTCCTCCTCTATCTGCTTGGAATTCCTGCCTTGCCCTATTTTGCACTACAGTAGACCCAAAGCAGATTCTTGATTAACCAATGGCATTCACAGCATACAGAGGGGAATCCCACATCAGCAGACAGTTTGCTTCCTGTGGCTTACAGATCAAGATGCAGAACTCTCAGCTCCTTCTCCAGCACCATGTCTGCCTGCACACCACCATGTCCCGCCATGATAATGGACCAAACCTCTTAAACTGTAAGCCAGCCTCAATGAAATGTGTTTCCTTTGTAAAAGTCGCTATGATCATGGTGTCTCTTCACAGCAATAGAAACCCAAAGACACTTATGCACAAAGTACCGGGTTCTATCCCCAGCACCTGCCAAAAACCTAGTAAGAATTATTTCCCACCTGTTGTCATTTGTGTTCAATTCATCCTAGAACTCCTGGGTCTATCAAAGAAAATAACTTGCACTGACCAACTCATTTACTTATTCTCCCCCTGCCCCCATCCGTTGAATATAAGGTCCCAAGAGCATACCCTGTGGTAGTTTGAAAGTGAATGACACCCATAGGCTTATGTGTTTGAATACCTGATCCCAAGCAGGGGCACTGTTTGGGGAGAATGTTAAACACTTAGGAAATGGAACTTCAGTGGAGGAAGTGGGACCTAAGTGTGGGCCTTGGGGTTTTATTACTCAGCTCCTCTTCCTGATTACTCCCTGCTTCTGGATTCTATACTATAGAATCTAGGCTGTAAATGCAATGTGACAAGTCACTTCATGCTCCTGTCCACATGCTTTCCCCACAACGATGGTCTGTCTCTCTTCAAACTACAAGCCAAAGCAAGCCCTTTCTTCTTTAAGTTGCATTTTGTCAAGTGTCTGGTCACAGCAATGAGAAAAGTGACCAATCCAGGACCTTGTATGTGACATTCACCTTTGCAACATCTATGCCATGGGCAGTACCTGCCTTATAGTAACTAGAAAATGCTAGAATGACATGTAAAGAAACAAACCCTGCCCTAGTGCTGAGTTGATAAAAAGGGACACAAAATCACAAGGTGACATAAGGACTTTCATGCTGTATAGGTGGAGGTTGAACTTGGCCAGAACCCATTCTCATCTCCTCAAAGACTGTTGTCAGAAGCTTCCAGTGCCAAGCATAGTGGTTCCTGTCTCTAATCCCAGGACTTAGAAGTCAAAGGCTGAAGGATTGCCAGAACCCAGGTCAGCTATATGTGGATGCAGCTCTTCCTTAGTCAGGGTTTCTATTGCTGTGAAGAGACACCATAACCATGGCTACTCTTATTAAAGAAAAACATTTGATGGAGGCTGGCTTACAGTTTTAGAGGTTTTAGCCCATTATCATTATGGTGGGACATGGAGGTACCCAGGCAGACATGGTGCTGGAGAAGGAGCTGAGAGTTCTGTTTCTCGATCCACAGGCAACAGGAAACAAAGTCTCTACCACACTGGGTGTAGCTTGAGCATAGGAGACCTCAAAGCCCACCTGCACAGTGACACACTTGCTCCAACAAGACCACGCCTCCTCCAACAAATCCACACCTCCCATTAGTACCACTTACTTTGGGGACATTTTCTTTCAATCTGCCACAAGCTCAGTGGTACAACCCTTATCCAAGGCCTTGGGTTTAATCATTAGCACTGACAAAAAAAAAATGTCCACTCTCCTGGCCAATTGCAGCATACTCTCCACCCAACCAACACATCACAGGCCCTTCCTGCCTTATTTCCTTCCTCGGTATTTACCACAGCTAATAGAATCCACCTACTTTCGTCTTACTATTCTTTTAGCCCTCTCTGTAGAATGTAGGCTATTTGAAGCAGAATACTTTGTCTCTCCAGCAGTGAGAAGATCGTTTATTGAGCACCAGCAATTACTAGCAGGAGCTCCTGTTAGAATGTTCATTTCGTTTGTGGGAAAACTGAACTTACAGATGTTTAGTGGCTTATCTTAACCAGTAAGGGGCAGAGGTGGGACAAGCAAGGCCTGACAACTAGGCTGTGTCTGTAATGGACAGGGAACAATTACGGGGGCACTGGCAGAAGAGCCTGGAGCCAGGCAGCAAGCTCCCATCCTGACTCCACAGGGAGTTCTGTGATTCTGCCCTTCTGGATTCACGGAGGAATCCAAAGGGAGGCTGCAAACCAGTCTTGGGCTGGGAGCCCTGTGTAGAAACAGCTCCCACCTCCAGGGCTACACTCATCCTGTGGCCTCAGCACGCATTTCACCTGGTCATGTGACAGCCCCATTGACTGAGCAGGGGGGCCAGGAGGCATCCTATTCTTACCTGGTCTGGGTCTGGACTCCAGAGCTTCATCTACTCTTGCTGAAGAAGCCCCTCTTGTCCTACACCCTGTCTGCAGGGAGGAGCTCAGCATCTTCACTGTTAGGGGCGTTCCCAGGGCAATTCATTCTGCAGTTGAGGCCAGGCAAGACCTGGAGATCCTTACTCACCAGGGGTACAGCCTGCTGTCCTTTGCCCTCACTTTTACTTTCTCAGCACCTGTTCCAAGAGGCTTTCTCTTTTCTTTGGCTCTCAGATTGGGGTACTGACAGCAAAGGAGACATTACATTTATTGTATCCCTACTCTGCCCCAGATACATGTTGATTCTCTGGAAACAATAGCACACAGCACCTAGTACTGCTACACAGGAGATCTGAGACTCCAGGAAACATTCTTAAAGCCACACAAATAAGGGGTCAGAACAAAACACAAATTTAGTGTTATCTTCCCCGTCTCCTTGCTACTTACTGGGTTGCCTCCAGTCTATGGAAATTGTTCTTAAAGCCTGGGGACCCCAGTCCTTCCCATTCCTTCCTCAACAGCCAGAATCGGCAACTGATGTAGTTATTACACTGAGCATGACGGCGGTGAACACAGCAGATGAGACTCCTGTCCTCACATAGCCCATGAACACAGAGGGACTAACAGTGAAACAGATGTGCATAGATTAGTCATGATGAATGATTTCGGGCTGGTTCCAGGGGCGGGGCTGACTGGACAGGGGTATGGAGTTTTCCACAACTGACCAAGAAAGGCTTCATGCAAACAGGGATTTTGTGTTTAAGATCTCAAGTTAGGAAAGATGGAGAATACTGCTGGTTCAAATCTGAGCGAGACAGGCAAGTCACCTGGTCACTTTGTGACGCTGTCCTTTTCTGTCATGTGGTTTCTTCATTTGGTTTCCTAGCAAATTTGCTTTTCTAACTATTACGTTTGGAAGCACTCCTTTTGGGTGTAGATGCTTCAACGGCTCATAGATGTCCCGTGTGACATGTCAGTATGGGAGCTCATGTCCTTGTGGGGAAGCAGACAATAGCAGAGGAATAGGTCACTATTATCCTCTCAGATAGACCTAGAACCTCTGACCTGAACTGAGCACATAAGATGACTGTAATCTTCCAGTGGGCTGCTCGGGGACCCTCATGTCTTCCTGCTTTTGATGTCTGCCCTATGCAGGTTCCGCCCTGTGAGCGCCTCACAGCAAGAGAAAACACTCAATAGTTATGTCTCTGCCCCAGGAGAGCAAAGACACTGCGGCTTCTCCAGAGGCATTGAAACCGAGAGTGGGAGCGGGTGTGCTCCACCCACGGCTGCTGGCAGGTGCACAGAGCTCTGTGGACAGCTCTTCTCCCAGGCAAGCAAGCCGGAGCTCGCAGGAGGCATTCAGCTTACACTTTCCACCCCTCCTATCTCTGCAAACAAGTTATTAGCAGTTTTACATTTTCCCTTAAGGGAATCGGTGTTAATTCACCTTGGTGCCTCTCTGGCACCAAGCCATCTAGTCCTGCTTACAGAGCCTTGACAAGAAAAGCATGGGGCGGGGGTTGGGGGTTAGGGGGGATAGGGATGGGGGAGGTGAGGAATGAAAGGAGAAAGGCAAAGAAAGGAAGGGAGAGGAAGGAAGAAAAAGGAGGGGAGGGGAGGGAAAGACGGGAGGGGAGGGGCTACCACAACATGAGGAACTGTGTTAAAGGGTCGAGCAATAGGAAGGTTGAGAACCTCCGCTCTAGGGCATCAGGGGAAAAGGGACTCAGTTTCCTTCACTGCGTTTTCTGAGCTTTTCTTCTACTACTTCTAGTGTTAATGTGAATCAAGGTTCAAGGAGTTTAGGATGCATGCACATATCCATATATATATGAAAGTCTGGAATGGGAACACTGTTCCTTAGCCTAGAAAATGATTGCCTGGAACTCTCACAAGGTCCTTAATCGCAACAGTAGTGGATGCCTACAGTAGAGGCAGAGGTCTGTGCGCATGTAAGCAACAGCTCTTAGGTTGCATAACCTCATCCCCACAGGCCAGACTGTGGTTGGTGGGTGGGTTGCCTCATCCTGGAATTCAGGATTAGGAAGGCTTCTCATGCCAGCCTGTCTCCCAGTATCTGCTTTCTCAGTAGATCAGGGTGGTGTTTTGGCTTCCAGGTTGCTTTATTCTTCAGTCATACGTGTGTGCATGTGTGTGCATACATACATACATACATATATATATTGCACACATATATGTATATATAATATATGTTCGAGTTTTCTCAAGGAAGAAGAATACTGATTTGACTCTTACATGCCTCACAAGGGACTCAGGGTGTGCCCCTGTATCCAGCACCTACACACAATGTCGGGTCTGTAGCACCTTCTTCACTGAGAAGCCACCGTGTGTACCTTGGTGACCTCACTGGGAATAGAAGCTGGGCAGGGGTTAGCGCTCCACAGAAAATGGTAAGTGAAGGGTGGGGAGTTGACTCAGTAAAGTGCCTGCCATGTAAGCATGAGGACCTGAGTTCGGAGCCAGGAGTGGTGACACACATTTGTAATCCCAGCTCTGGGGCCATGGTGATGGGTGGATTCTAAGATCTTGTTAGTCTAGTTCAAATGGTGAACTCCAGAATCACTGAGAGACCTTGTCTCAGAAAGAAGGTGGAGAATAGTGAAGAAAATACCTGGCTTCAACCTTTGCCCCCCCCCAGAGAGAGAGAAAGAGAGAGAGAGAGAGAGAGAGAGAGAGAATGGAAAATGAGGTACATCAACTTTCAGTTAACTATAAGAAACGAGGAAGTAGCTAAGCGCAGAGTCTGCTGAGCCCGAGTCTGTGTGGTGGGAGATGGGCATGAGAACCCGGCATCCTTGCTGACGCTGCACGCAGAGCCTGGCACAGACTTTCCCTGGCACGTGCAATGTCCGTAGCAAAACCTGGGACAATTACCACACACTCAGGTAACCGCTGACTGGGTTCCAGACACTCTGCCGGCCGCTGACTCTCCTTATCCCACTAACACATCAGTTAAATGGTGTTACCACCATTTTATAGATGTGGAAACTAAACCACTCAGAGAAGAAAGTTTGGCTGAGGGGGGAGGGAGGGAAGGAGGGGACAGAGAGAGAAAATGGCAGGAGATATAAGTAAATCAGCAGCAAAATCTGACGTAAGTCAATAATGTCAACTCTGGGATGAAAATGAAACCATCAGGAGCTTAGAGCTCTGTAAGGTTTCTAGGATCTAACACATGGCCAGTAAGTGGTAGTAACCAATACTGTTCCTTTTGCTTAGTCGCAAGGACTTCCGTGACCACTTACGGTGGCAAAACTGCCAAATAAAACATTTCGCTCTAGAACGTCTGCTATTATTATTCTAAAAATATCGCTCAGACCTACAGGAGGGTACATGGTCTGTTTCTATGAGGTTTGAGTCCCACGCAAATGCCACTCCCATCTCCTCTCTGTGCCCGCTGACGTCATTTCTTCATTTAATTAAAATATGTTTGATGGGGGCCCTCCTGAAAGAGCGAGAGCATTGCAGTGAGAGAACAGAAAGGACACAGAGTCCTTCCCTGGTGCAGTCTAGATTCAGACGAATGACGTCACATTTCTTCCATACTTCGATGTTTGTTTCAATGTCTACCATTCTTTCCTGAATCTGCACTGGCACCTTCTAAAATTTTGACACCTATCAGGGCTCCAATGAGAAGGGAGAAGTACGTTGGTGTCATTGGTGATCCTCAAAGGCATTTCTGGAGTTTGGACCTCTTTTCTCTACTGTCACAAGCAAGAAGGTAGATGCGCAGAGTTGGTATAACGAAAGTTATATTTCACACTCTCAATTACTAACTATGGTCCTCAGCCTCCCTCCCCAAGGCTGCTCACCTGTGCAACGTATCTTAGCTGAAGGTCAGGTCCAGTCTCTACCAGAAGTCTCTGACTCAAGGATCAGGATCCTGGGGGAGACTCTCCAGCCACAGGGAAGATCAAGGTGGCATCTCTCCAGACGTGCAGAGCAGAGCATCGCCCTTGGTCTCTGCTTATAGACTGTCCTAGTGGGCACTGTGGGGTTGTCTGGTCATCACGAGTGAGTGATGGCGCCGGGTTCTGGTTATCAGGTGCAGCCTTGGGTGTAGTGGGGTTCCTGACTAAGCTATTTTTACATGTCTGAAAGGCGATTTTGTTGTTTGTTTGTTTGTTTACTATGCTCATTATAGATCTGAATGTTTTATCCAGTTCTACTTGGGTTCTTACACTAAAATTCTCACCTTCCAAGTCATGGAATTAACAGGTGAAGACTTACAGAGATTAGGTCCCGAAGGCATAGCTTCCTCAATGGGATTATTATTGGCCTACTGAAGGAGAGAGAGAGAGAGAGAGGAGAGAGAGAGAGAGAGAGAGAGAGAGAGAGAGAGAGAGAGAGAGAGAATGCTCTTGACCCTTCAGCATGTGAGAACACAGTGAGAGATACCACCAATGGGCCAGAGTGGGTCTCTACCAGATACCGATCTCTCTTACCAATCTCTCTTACAGATCTCTTTTACTTTTGGTCTTCCTAGCTTCCAGAACTCTGAGAAATGAGTTTCTCTTGTTTGTCAAGTTAAATCACAGTCAAAGTGATAAGGGCACTTTCTTGTTCTGCAGGTGTGGTCCTCCAAGCTTGGCTTTTGGAAGGCTACATTTGTAGCTGTCTATGCCCAGGTAGAGTTCAGCGTCAAGCAACCCATCAGCCTGGTATATAAATCTCATCCTCCATTATCAGTTTGATTGGTAGAAAAAGAATGATCTAGTTTCCCGACTGTTATTCTTTTGTGTGACTTCTCACTGGACTCAGACCTTGATTGTGGATGAAGAGGCTGTTTACCAGACTTTCAAATGCTGAAGAAGCTTATTACATCTATCTGCACTACGTCCATACAGCAGACAGTACTCCATACTTGGCTAATATACAATTTGATATCCGACATCACTCAAGGGCTGACTAAAGTACATTATAAAACAAAGGATTAAAAAAATCTCCCTCCTCTAGAGAAGGCTAAACGATTTTGTTCATTGAGCAAGGCACAGAAGTTAGAGTCCGGAAATCAAAGGTGTGTTTAACAACTTGCGTGGGTGTTTTTCTGTTGCCTGTTTACGCAAAGTGATGAACATTACCCAAGAGTTAATGGTGGACATTAAATTGTAATTATCCATTAATTACAATGTACATGCATAAATACCCAGTTGTTTTGTGTGTGAACACACAGCCTGCATTCATTCTCAGTTCAAGCTTTGTCTTTAGTGAGTTCAAAGGGAACCAGCGTGGATTAAACTTTCTCTAACTCAGTGAATGGCGATCCACTTAAATTGGTCAAAGGCAAGGTAACTGATGTGGCCCACTGGTGACATAATGGGACTGCACTCTAGGAAGCTGTGATGTAAGTTAAAAAATTAAAAGGAAATTTCCCCCAAATCAGTTAAATTAGAAAGCCAGACAAGTTTCGATGATCTTCAAGATCTTGCTCCATCCATATTCCCGCAAATCCCAAAGCTTCGTACTTGGGTTTTTTTTTTTTTTTTTTTTTTTTTTTTTGCCAAGCCATGCAAGGTAAGATTTCTCCCAGACCAGCTGCCTTCATTAGTAGCTAAACTAAATGCTAAATAAGCTGCAATCTGTATGCTGTCTTAAAAAGAAATGTAGTCTCTCGGTGATGATCAGGCTGGCCTAGAATTCCTGGAGGCAAGCAATTACCCTGCCTCAGCCTCCTGTGCGGCTGGGACCACAGGTGTGAGCCATGGCAGCCAGCCTTGTCTGTGTGGTCCTTAAGAACTTTATAGTCATGGAAATGTTCGTGGATCTGTACTTTGGCTTGTTCTTTGGCAGTAACCGTGGTGTGTTCATGTATGTCTTAGTTACCGTTCTACTGCTGTGAAGAGACTCCATGACCAAGGCAACTTTTCTAAAAGAAAACATTTAATTGGGGGCTTGCTTCAATTTCAGAGGTTTAGTCCATTTCTATCATGGTGGGGAAGCATGGCAGCAGGCAGTCCTGGAGCTAAGAGGACTTGGGGGGAGGGGTGGTGGTGACAGGGAAGTGGGCATGGTGTGGGCTTTGGAAACCTCAAAGCCCACCCTCAGTGACACACCTCCTTCCCAACATTCCACCGAGAACCAAGCACGTAAATATATGAGCCTATTGGGACCATTCTCACTCAGCCCGCCACAACATACGTGGATATGGGCATGTGTTTGTATACCACAGGATGCTTGTGGAGGTTGGAGGATGATGACAGATGTTGGTCCTTTCCTTTTCGCCCTGTTCGTAGGGATCTCTATTGCTGACTGCTGCATACAGCAGGTAGACTGGCTCATGAGCCTCTAGGAATCCTCAGGTCTCTCACTTCCATCATGCCATGGAGTGTTTGATTGCAGACAAGCCCTACTGTATCCGGCTTTCAATGGGTTCCTGGGATCCAAACTCAGATACTCATGGTCCCAGGGCAAGCACTTAATCCACTGAGTCATCTCCCAGCCCACCCCAATCATTTTATTAAAGTTTGGCTTAAGAAGATAAAATACCCCCTTTACTTCATTTTTTTAAAAATTAGGCAGCCTCTGGTTATGTGGTTTACAGTTGCCAGCTTTACCATGCGTCAGACAAGTCTTCTCATGACTGGCAGCTCTGTCCCTTCTCCTCATGTGCTCACTCTGTGATCCTGTTCTTTTAGACCCATCTCCCTCTAAAGGAGGGCTGCTCATCCTTCCTGATGCTGCAACCCCCTAATACAGTTCCTCATGCTATAGTGACCCACACCAGAAAATTGTTTAGTTGCTATTTTGTAACTGTAACTTTGCTACTGCTATGAATCATAGAGTGAATAACTGACATGCAGAATATCCTATATGTGACCCAAAGGGGCCATGACCCCATAGGTTGAGAACCACTGATCTTCCTAGCCTTAGACCTCGGCAGCAAGCCTTCTCCAGCCTGAGTGACCTAGACAGACCTACCTGCCAACCTAGTGCTGATCCCCTCTAAGTAGTACTTGCTGATCAAAAAAGATTATAAATTATTTCAAGACAGTGGAAGTAATAGTAATACCCCCGCCCCTGCGGTGTTTTGAAAGAAAATGGCCCCCAAAGGTTGTGGCACTACCTGAAGGTGTGGCTTTGTTGGAGTTGTTCTGGCCTTTTGGGAGGGCGTGTGTCACTGTGGAGATGAGCTTTGAGGTCTTTTGCTTAAGTGTCACAGACTCTTTCCTGTTGTCTGTAAGATGTAAGACTCTCAGCTACTACTCCAGCACCATGTCTGCCTGCAGGCCGCCATGATGATAATGGACTGAGCCTCTGAAACTGTAAGCTTCAAATAAATATTTTACTTAATAAGAGTTGCCATGGTCATGGTGTCTCTTCACAGCAATAGAAACCCTAACTAAAACACCCCACCCCCACAAACCCAAATTAACAAAAAACTAAAAACCAAACCAATCAAACATACATTAAAACATAAAGTCACTTGTCTGTGGGTTCACTTTGTTCCACAGACCTTGTTGGACTCCCTGATACAGCATAGCAACAGCATAGCAACTACACTTGGAGAGGTCCTACAAGAAAGGTGTGAAGACTCTCCTAACCCTGAAGGGGAGTTTAGCATGTAGGTGAGGATTTCCAGTGTCTGGGAACTTTGCTGCCATTTCTCTTCCCATGCCCCTGGCAGACATGAATAATCAATGACAGATTCAAAATCACAGTCTGTTTCAAAGCACTAATTAAATAGCTACTGTGAGATAAAATGGATTTATCACTCCCAAAGTTAGGCCTATAAAGAAGGTACGAATAGAGTGGGGAGAAATTATGACTTATCTTTGATAGACTCTTACTGGCAAACTTTTATTAATGCAGGCCTCTTGAGTGGAACCTGAAGTTTCAGCATTATTCTAACAACTTCCATCACACCAGGCACCACGCATCACACCAAATGGTTTTACGCAGTATCTCAGGTAATCCTCACAATAGCCCTGTGAGTCAGGACTGTTATTTTCTTGGGTTTGAGAAAGACACAGATGAGTGAGACTAGAAATGTTATCCGGAGTCTCACGGCGAGTGAGAAGGTATGCAGATTCAAAGTCAAATAAATTCCAATTCAAGCTTCTTTTTCTTACTTTTCAAAATGGTTGAGTGCATGTATAGACTATACCTCCATTCTATTGCATGTGTGGACTATACCTCCATTCTATCGTATGTGTGGACTATACCTCTATTCTATCTCATGTGTGGACTATACCTTTATTCTATTGCATGTGTGGACTATACCTTTATTCTATTGCATGTGTGGACTATACCTTTGTTCTATTGCATGTGTAGACTATACCTTTGTTCTATTGCATGAGTGGACTATACCTCCATTCTTTTGTATGTGTTGACTGTACCTCCACTCTATCTCATGTGTAGATTATGCCTCTATTCTATCGCGTGTGTGACTAGACCTCCATTCTATTGCATGTGTGACTAGACCTCTATTCTATCGCATGTGTGACTAGACCTCTATTCTATTGCATGTGTGACTAGACCTCCATTCTATCGCGTGTGTGACTAGACCTCCATTCTATTGCATGTGTGACTAGACCTCCATTCTATCGCGTGTGTGACTAGACCTCCATTCCATTGCATGTGTGACTAGACCTCCATTCTATTGCATGTGTGACTAGACCTCCATTCTATCGCGTGTGTGACTAGACCTCCATTCTATCGCGTGTGTAGACCTCCATTCTATCGCGTGTGTAGACCTCCATTCTATCGCGTGTGTGACTAGACCTCCATTCTATTGTTCTTTATGCTTCTCCTTATACCAATACCACAAACTTGATGACCAGAGTTTTGTTGTCAGTTTTTTTCCTCCCTTTGCATTGTCTTTTGTTGTTGATGTGTTTCGGTTTTTGTTTTTAAAATATCCTGACCACAGTTTTCCCTCTCTCCACTCCTCCCAGATGTGATGGGTGATCTGGCTGCAACATCTGTCACCCCATTGATCGCCAGCATTGATTCAGCTGATCTGGCTGACTAGGGAGGCGACCCCTTCTTCCCTCACAGTTCCTCCTGTGTCTCTCTAGAAGCTGTATGCTCGCTCTGTCCAGCCTTTGGTCAAGGGTATGGAATAGCTGGGCTCCCCTGCTAGAACCTCCACACTGGCTCTCAAGGTCCATTTGTTGTCAGTTTTTAAATTACATAGTATGAGTCTTCCACTATTATTCCTTCTCAAGATTATTTCGGATTACTGTATTATTTCCATGTGTCTTTTATTGCCAACTTCAGCAAAAACAGCCAGTTGGAATTTTGTTGGGAGGACTCATAAATCTAGAAGTCACTGTGTACTGTCTTTATCTTAACAGTTTTGAGTCTCCCAACCTCTGGACCTGAAATGTGTCTCCATTTATTTAGCTCTAATTTATTTCATCAGTGTTTTACAGTTTTTAGCATATTAATCTCTGCTGCGGATTAGTCAGGAACTGTTCCCCAAAGACCTATGTGTCAAATCAGCCTGTGGTGCTGCTGGGAGAAACTCCAGGGGACTGGAATCATCTGCTTGGGATTCAAAACTGAAATGTGAACCACTGGGGCATTTTAAGAATCCATTCATTTATTTTTTCATCCAAAAGATGTCCTTTCAGATCTTTACTAACAATCTGGCTCCTGTCACACCCACCTGGAGAGACACCACAGCTCAAGGGTGGTTCCTGGGGCAGGGAGCTATCACATGCTAGAGGCTCTGGGAGGTTAAGGACTCAAAGAAGAGGGTGATGGGAACTTAGTGCTTGGACTCAAAGTTAACATGGAACTTCCTTGAACTGCCTGGAGTTTCACCATTAGCCTTATGGGAAAGTTCTGAGTAGCTCTGTGAGACTTAGAGATGAGTTCCACATTTTTCTTTTGCAAGAAAGAACTGTTTTGTGTTTTTAGACCTTTACCATGATGACAAACGTTACCAAGTAGGTATTTTGAAAAAATAAACATACTTCCTCTGTCCCCTCAAAGTAAAGGTGACATTTTGACACGGAAGAAAGTCTTCCTAAAGAAACTTGTACATAAAGAACATTTTGGAAATCGTTTGAGTTTTTCTTCTCTTGGTACAAACAATACACGCATGACACATATCACAAAGTTAGAGACATAATTTCCTGACCTGTTTAAAGATTTTCCAAGCAATTGAAGTATGCTTTGAATGCATTTGTTAAAAATACCAGCATTATAAGAACAGTTCAAGATTACTTTAGTAAGAACAGCAGATAGACAGCAAAGGAGACAAAAATTCCCCGAACCAAATGTCAACAAAATTTGCATAATTCGCAAATAAGGCTGAAAACCAAAAGATCATGATTTACAAATTCCATTGGTGGTGTCTTTCTATTTTCATCCCCCAGTGCCTTGGCAGGCTGAACTTAGTTCTAGCTGTCTTGAGAAACCAAGTTTGGTTTGCTTCAAACCAGCTAGATCCAGCTTGTCAAGTTGCCTACGTCATAATGGGTTCAACAGGGCTGCGCTGGATTACTGCTCCTCTTGCGAGAATGGGAAAACATTTTTGCATTGTGAGAGAATATAACTACAATCAGATTAAGAATATTACTTTGTCGTTACTGCATTTAAGAATCTCCTTCTGTTGTCACTTTTATTATTCAGACTATGCTGGCAGAAGAGTCCATGCGTGCCATTAATAGTGATATGCATATATTGGGTCACACTTAATATTCCTTTTATTAAAGATACACATCCCCAAACCCAATTTTTGGAGTGCTTTGCTCTACTCCTGGGAGCTTTAACAACTGCAGTCAGTGGGGAGGAATTTAAGGCACCAAAAAGCAGCAGGGAACCTCAGGCCTTATATATTTACATATATTAAGGCTAATTACCTTATGTAAACTGGATCTAGTTATATTTAGCTATCAGATTAGAAGCCACTGCTAAGTCTGCCCTTTGTTCCAAGACACCCCTCTCTGTCACCATTTCAGAAGGACTAGATTTGAGGAGGAAATAAATGAGTGGGTGCTGCTCTTCGCCTATGGACCAGGGATACCTGAGCTGCTTGGAGTGACCTTAACTCTCTCTCTGTCCCAGCCTCTCTCAGCATGTCTCCTCCAGCCAGGAGGGCTTTGACTGCTCTGTGCTTCTCTTCTGTTTATGTAGGCAATCTCAAAGTGTCCAGGGAGGAAGTCAAAATGTCAAGGGAGGAATCCTCACCAGCAGTTAAAGTGATTTCCCCCCAAATTTTTATAAATTAAAGGAGAATTTAATTTGGGAGCTTGGATATTATATGGACGTCCTAGAACAAAGAGGTAAGTAAGTCAGGGGCTCCCTACTATAACAAAATACCTGAGACAATCAACTTAAAAAGGGGAAAACTTATTTTGTCTCACAGTTTCTGAGATTTTGTCCTGATTAATTGACTTTGGTGCTGTTGTGAGGTTGACTATTCTAGCAGGAGCTCACACTGAAACCATTTACCCCAGGAATAGGGTAAGAAAGAAAAAAAGATGGAAGGATGCTCCCAAATCTTCCATTGGGCCCCATCTAGCCTATAACGCAAGGGTCTGAGTGTGGGGCTTGGGGTGGGGACTTCAATGTTAGTTTCTAGCAGCGTCCATTCTAAGTGTTTCTCTGAAGGACTCAAAGAGAACCCCCAAGTGCTCAGGATTCCTCAGGGGTGGAAGTGACCCGGCAGTCTTTAGTTCCACCACTGATAATGAGCTATGCTTTGCAGGACCCTTTCTCATATTGCAGGCAGGCCTGTGCAATCCCCACCCCCTTTCACCCTACCCCCCACCCCCCACTTCTCATCACCCTGAAGTTTTTCCTTCCTACTCTGACTCCTGACCTCAGGAGAACATGAAATGCCTTGTGATACAGGCGGGGAATATCGAAGCTCTGAATACCTTTTAATCTTTTAGGGCAGAGGGTATAGCTCAATGGTAGAGTGTCTAACACTCATGAGGCATTAGATTTAATACCTAATACTACAAAAATAAAGAAATAAATATGAATAAATAAAACCAAGTTAAGCTTGTAAAGAACAAACCAATCTAATCGGAGGAGCTAGGAAACAGAAGAATGCCTATCTCTGGGTGTAGAATGTTTTCTGACTCAGTTTGGAGCATCGCGGCACAGGTGTGCACACAGGTGATGAGCTGCACTCTTCAGATTGGCCACTGTACAGAATGGAAACTGTGACCGCTCGAAAAGGCTGGAAGACACAGGATGGTCTTCCGGGTTGGTTAGTGAGCTTCTGAGAAGGTTCTTAGCTGAAGAGAGCACCAAGGTAACACGAGCTGAAGCCCCTTATCCCCATCCGTACACATCCTCTAAACAGGCTTGCCGAACTCTGGAAATCGCCAGATAGGCTGAGCCAGGACAGCCATGAGCAATTCATCTTGAATGCTACCAATGTCAATTATGAAGACAAACAGCTAAAACACATCATCTCCTTTCACCCACATTAAGCCAATGGCATGGACTGTTACTCAGTGTTCAGGTGAGGGTCTGAAGCTGGCCAGGTGGTCCAGGCACATGCGGTGTATCGTGCGCCAAGTCAGTGATCTCGTCAAAATGCTACTGTGTTGGCCTCTCAATGAGAATTTCCCATGGACAATACCCCACTCTCAAATAGGACTCTTTCTTTGTAAGTAGGTTGTTTCATCCCTTACACTATTTTATGACAATGGAAGTGACACTGATTGACAGGAGGTTTCTTCAGAGCGTTATGAAGAGCATTGTATTCTGAGAACTTGACTTTCCTTCTCACAAGTAAGAAAGGATGGAAAGAGGAAAGGTTTCAGTGCCTGAGAGAGGAGCATTTCTGCACCTCCATAGTAATCCTTAAGAATTCACACAGCACCCTGACTCCCTAGAGTAGTGGTTCTCAACCTTCCTAATGCTGTGACCCCTTAATACAGTTCCTCGTGTTGTTGTGACCCCAACCATAAAACTACTTTTGTTGTTATTTCATAACTGTAACTTTGCTACTGTTATGAACTGTAATGTATATATCTGATGTGCATACAGCCTTAGGAAACCCCTGTGAAGGGTCAAAAAAGTCCTTCGATCCCTTAGGTGTCATGACCCACAGGTTAAGAACCACTGCCCTGGAGGATGTGCTGACCCTAAAGGCATGAGTGGCCAGAGAAGAATTCCCACCTTCCTCCTAGGGTACTCCAGGCAGACCACTTTAGACAGTCACCTTCCCAAACACCCATCCTTCCTTTGGCAATTTCAGTAGCAGCCATCAAGGTCTCCCAGGAACTGAATGGGATTGCTCCCATCCTCACTAGCAGAGAGAATAGTAGCTAGCTCCCTGTGCCATGTGCTTTTGGCATCTCTGAGTCTGCTTTACAACCTGTTTTACTGCCTGGAGCCTTAAATGCTTAAGCAAATTACCCCTCCAAGTCTTGTTTTCTTCAACGTTAAAAAAAGAAAATCAAGATGGTATGACCAAAGAGATAGAGCAATAACAATGTTCTGCTTTCTATCTATCTATCTATCTATCTATCTATCTATCTATCTATCTATCTATCTATCTATCTATCTATCTGGTGCTGGGAATCAAACTCGGGGAAGGCCTTCTGTGTGTTAAGCAGGTTCTCTCTCACTCACTGAACTGTATTCTCACCCCCTAACAGCAACAGTAATAAGTAGGTTTGTTTCACATCCTGGGACCTGATGAGCACGTTTCCTATCTGGACACAATTTAATCCATGTGAACTGGAAACCATTGCTACTCCCCATTTGCAGACTAATAACCTGGCACATACATTTCAGAGTCAAGATTTTAATTGGCTTTCCCTAATCCAGAGCCTAAATTCCTAGCTCCCCCATTCCTCTAATCCCACTTCAAAAACGTTGCTGTGAGGTGTTTACAATCTTCGTGACAGCACTTTGTAAACAAAATAACAAAATCAAAATATTTATACCGCAATCCTTATTTTAACCACAGGAAAAGAGAATTAGAAACAACCGGTGCATAGTCCAGCCCTTTAAGAAATGCGTAGTTTTGAGAATTAGATGAGAAAACTCCCCCACAATAATGTAAACTAAAAAGCAACACCCATGAACGGAGCGAGCTCAGGGTGGAGAAGCAATACCCATGTGCACAGGGCATTCTTGAGCTTTGCAGAATGCCAAGCCTCACAACAGACCTTACACAACTGATCTCACTCACACTGCTAGCCATCTCACTCAAGGGGTGGCAGACATATTTCTGGTGAAGGAACCACCGTTTCGGGGTGACCTGAGGTTGGAGTTCAGGGTGCATGTTGTCTGGGCAAGTGAGAGCGCTAGCCCAAGAAACAACACAGCCTGAGAGCCACTTGCGAGGAAAAAGGAAGCTGCATTATCCAGGTTCCTAATTGGATTTGCAACACTATAATGAACCACTGTGGGTGTCTGAACAAGAGACGTGATGGGATTCAAAATACATCAAAGGAAGACAGCCCAGAAGGACTGGTGAGGAAAACAGCCCAAGGCAAGGAGTTCACATGAATAGTTCAGGGACAAGGCAAACTTTTGAATCTGTGATGATTAGGGGTGCTGTTATAAAGCAGAGACCAGGCCCCTTGAAGCTTGGGCAGTACCCGTGGGGCTCATTTCCATGCCTATCATATCTAGAACTTCATACGTGTGTATAACATTGTTGACTGTGGTTTCTGTCCCACCCAGTCCTGCAGCCATTAAGTCCTAAAGAATCACACAGACATCTACATTAGTTATAAACTGATTGGCCTAGTGGCTCAGGCTTCTTATTAATTAATTCTTACATCTTACATTAACCCATTATTCTTGTCTGTGTTAGCCACGTGGCTTGGTACCTTTTTCGGTGAGGCAGTCACATCTTGCGTCCTCTGAGTCTGGGTTCCTCTCTGATGACTGGGGACTGAAACTTCCCTCTTCCCAGAATTCTCATTGCCCTGCCTCTACTTCCTGCGTGGCTACTGGCCAATCAGCGTTTATTTAGAATACAACTGACAGGTACAGACCATTGTCCCACAGTATAACATTTGTTGCCTAACTGAGGTTAGCTGGGACAGAATGGATATAGAGTGCTTGGGATGGAGCTCAGTTGACAGAGTATATACCTAACTTTTCACAAAGCCCTGAGTTCAATTCCCAGCACTGCATGAATCTGAGTGGTGGCCCATGCCTATAACCCCAGTGCTTGCTAGGAAGAGGCCAGAAAATCAGGAGTTTAAGGTCGTTCTTAGCAACATAGTGAAATAGTGAGTTTGGAACTAGCCTTGGCTGCATAGACCTTATCTTGATGACAACAGAAATAAATACTAGATGTGAGAGCAAAGGGCGCTGCAAGAACAGATTCCCAGGGCACTGTTTAAGTAGGGGTAGGAGGTGTGGCCTTGCTGGAGGAAGTATGTCGGTCTCTCTGCTGCCAGTTTGTGGTTAGAGATGTGCGCTCTAGTGACTGCTCCAGCCGCCGCTGCCCCAACATCATGGACTAGTATCCCTCTGCAACCATCAGCTAGATAAAGCCTTTCTTTGGTCATAGCAGAGTTTTGTTGATGTTGTTGTTTGTTTGTTTGTTTTCCGAGACAGGGTTTCTCTGTGTAATAGCCTGACCTGGAACTTGCTCTGTAGACCAGGCTGGCCTCGAATTTACAGAGATCCATCTGCCTCTGCCTCCTGAGTGCTGGGATTAAAGGCACACGCCAGCACGCTGGTGGTCATGGAGTTTTATTACAGCTGTAGAAAAGTAACTAAGATACTAGTGTGGTGGGCTATCCCCACCCTCAGAACCCATAAATTACCTGCCACCAAGCCCAGTTCAATGCACTGAGGTAGGACCCACGGGTTTGCACTCAGCCTGTCCCAGGTGAACATGACCATTCTTGGAGTGGGAGCCCTTTGCTTTGTGTTCACCAAGAGCCCTTCATGACCCAGCTTTCTGGGTTGTAGGGAGTGGAAACTGGTGTAAAATGCTTGCCTCAGCTGTTTGGAAGGGGTCTGAGCCAAACAGAGATTACTTGTAACCAGGGTAACCTTGCTTGAAGCCCTCTGGTTCTTTCTACCATCAGTGACCAGATCAGTTTGTCACGGCACCAACGTGGCAGTTTAGTGGTGGAGGAAGGACAAGACAAAAAGGAGTCTTGTTTATGTCACTCCTGCTGTGTGTGATGTTATGAAGATGGGATCATGCCCCCTTGTAGACAGATATTGAAACTAAAGCTGAGGATGCTGTATGTTGCCCAAGGCCCAGCTAGTACCTCTCAGGTAGGTTTCAGCGCCAGTTCTATCTGATCCCATACCCTCACAGTGCCCCCTATATTACATTATCTGTCCAGGAAGGAAGGGGAACCTGGCTACCAGAGAGCGGGGACGTTTCCAATGGATTAAAAAATGGGAAGATGTTAGTGGCACATCCCAGGCTTTTCAGGTATCTTCTGGAAAGGGTGTGCTTGGTGGCAGAGCAGGCAGCAAGAGTTCTCTATCTCGGCAACTTCAAGTCCTAGGACACAAGTCAAAACATGTAACATCTCTCTGGTAATAACAGTGAACAAATCTGTGACGAGGGGCCACCGCATCCTGATTGTGGTAGGCCGTTAGCTAGTTTCTGTGCTGAAATTTTGGGTGTGAGCCTTAGCCCTCAATGGCTGGTTCCTGCTCTGACTCAGCCATCCTCGTGCCAACACAGAGCCCAAGAAAGGCCCCCCCCCAGAGGAATGCTGATGAAGGCCCCAGAGGAAGGAGCGCTGGAGGGTGAACTCACCCTAATGGAAGCTTCATAAAGCCAGGGAGTTGGTTTTGTTTCATCAAAAGCTGGCTTCATCAAATTATTTGCTGTGGTAACCTTCCAGCTGACAGGGCTGAGAAGCCACATTCAAAAAACGCCTGGTGCCACACACGTGGTGCACAGACATGCATGTAGGCAAAACATACACACACATACACACACAATAAAATAAAGCAAATAAAAGAGACACTTGCTGAATGAGCAGTGGAATTGCAAGCATCATATGTTCTACAGAGAGACTTGTGACTCATCCCTTACACCACGCAACAATTTGATTCTGATTCCTTTTTTCTTTTTCTTTCTTTGTCTGTCTTTTTTCCTTTTCCTTCCTTCCTTCCTTCCTTCCTTCCTTCCTTCCTTCCTTCCTTCCTTCCTTCCTTCCTTCCTTCCTTCTTATTTTAAAATAAGAATGGGTCTTATGTGACTCCAGGCTGAAGCTTGCAATGTGACCAAGGCTGGCCTTAAACAACTGATCCTCCTCCACTTCCTCAGAGCTGGGATTACAAGCATGCACCATCATACATGGCATGATTTACAACTGAACTACTTTTTAAACATTAACAAATAGGAGAATATGCCTTGTCAACATGTTTCAGCCAAACTTAGGTTTTTCTCCCCCCATCTTCAAAAGCCTACCAGCATATGGGATTTAGGAGCACCGTCAACCAAAACAGAAGCAGCCCGAGAAAAGCCACTGCCGTAAACATTCCAGTTAATATGCACCTGAGTATTCTGCCACGGTAAAAAACTGAACTTAATTTGTTGTAATATGATGAAGCTATTTAGCATTTCCTCCCCTTTCTCCTCCTTCTTCTTGTTAATTCTGAGTGGAGATAAATCTTGAACACTGAATTGGAGGGCACAGCAGGGAGCCCCGCAAAGTCATTTGGGTTGTAGCTGCCACCATGCCCTTTGCTGCTTCTGAGCAATTAAACTTGGGCAAAAGAGAGAGAGAGAGAGCAAGCGTTGCCGATGTAATTCATGAACATTAAAGAGCTTGGCTCCATGGAATATTTAGCTTCTGATGAGGGGTGCCTTGGGCACCCCCACGTGTTCAAAAATGATCTCCATTGCCCCAGTAATTGTTCTGAATAGGAGGCATACGGGAGAAAAGACCAACACCTACAGTGGGTTGTCAACCCCTTAACTTTCAGAGCATTCCAGAGGAGCAGGCCAGCTACCAAACTGTAGTTCTTAAGCCAGGAAACAAAGGCCCTGGGAGTAGAGCAATTTTCCTCCGGCAGCTTGTCTAATCTGGCAGCAGAAGCTCGGGTCCTCGCTCTCTGAAAGCAAAATGACAATCTGCGCAGCGTCAACCTCTCTCTCCCATGGTGGTGAGGGTTTGATCCCTGGTATTTCCCCCTGCTTCTAGTTTGATCTGCTCTTATTATTTTGACTCTCACAGGTCTTCAGTTAGTCCACATTTCAGTGACTCTAAAGTGCCATTGGTTAAAGATGAGCTATTTCATGTATAGCTAAACAGGAGAATGGCTGCCAATTAAACCATGGCATGACCTTGATCATGGCTTAAGAGATGTTAACATATGTATGCTGGGGGTTGTCTTAGGAGCCCCCCAATGTAGTATGTGGATTGTCCAGAATCAGGACTCTTTTGGGGGTGGTTGTTGTTTGTTTTGTTTTTGAGACAGCAAGAGCTACAGAGGCAGAGATAGAATAGTTACAACAGGCTTCAACTATTGCACATGTCCCCCACAACAGTGGGTTTAATTGTCTTAAAGAAAGAGAAAATCAAAATCCTGGTAGAAGTGGGAGAGAGGATAAGAGAAGAACATATATTCCTAGCTCTCACCATGGTGACTCCAAACCTCTCCTAACTCCCCTGTCTGCTCTCCACCAGCAACTGCGAGTGTGCACAGACATGTCCCCACCCTACCCCTACATATTTAAGCAAACATACAACTGGAAAAAAAAAGTTAAGTCATGAGCCAGCAAAATAGCTTAGCATTTGCTGCATAAGCCTGATGACCCGAGTTTGATCCCTGGAAGCCACACAAAGGTGAAAAGTGAGAGTTGGCTTCATGGGGTTGTCTTCTGGCCTCCACACACATGCCATGGCCTGCGTGTGCCCCCAACCCACTAAAAAGAAAGAAAACAATAACAGTGAAGAACAGTCAGAAAAGGTGGGTGATACATCCATAGAGAATGACTTGCCCAGCTTGAGTCCCTGGCCTCCTTTCCTAGGAAAGAGCAATAGGGCTGCAAACCCCCAAAAGGCTTAGCTCCTCCTGTGCAGTCTCTTCTGCTAGTGATGTGTCTCTTTCCCCTCCTGGGGAAAAGGTAGGGAGGGGTTGCAAACTAAGGATAGATTTCTTGAGACTTGAAGAAAATATGAAAGTGAGCACCCAGCACCCAGTGGAACCTCACGCTGCCCCCAGACTGTGAGCTGTCAACATTTCCCAGGATTTCTGATGGATGCTTTGCAAAAACTTTTCTGTATAAAACTTCACAAATCATCAGGGAATTACACTAATCCACTTACCCCGTTTTAACTCTTCAAACGTCCCCATAGCCTCTGGTTTTTCTATTGCAGAGAAAGGTAAGTGGAAAATTGCTTTTGAGGTTTCTTTGTACAATAATAACCCTGGGCAGGACCCACCTTGCTGCGTCCTCTTGTGCACCTTCTAAATTGATCCCACACCACTTCCTTATTCAAAAGCCCGATCTCCTTGGAAACCAGAAAGAAAACAAATAGTTAGGAAAGCTTATTTTGCTAGCATCAAGATCAAAACCTTCATTACATAAATCTGTTTGTCCTTTGGTGGCTTTTAGGTCAGAAATATTCATTATGAATTGATGTTGATCTCACATTTTGACAATATTTTTTTCATCTAGATGGACCCTAAAGTTGTAGAGTTCTCTAACTCTTATTGATTAAAAAAAAATCACTTCCTCCCCTCGCGCCCAGGCATTTTATTACTTCTTGTGTGCCAGTGTGCAGAAACATTCCTTTATACTGTTTTCTGAAGGTTTATTAACTTTTACATGGAGAAGTGTTGAATGGGAGCGATATTACCTTATGGGTTTTTGGTCAGAGCCTTTCCCCCAAAGGATGTCTTTTGTGGGAAAACACTGAATGAGAGAAAAGTCGTACCTCCTGCCGAGTAATCACTTAAGCATTGTGCTCACGTGGAGCCTCTTTTCTCTCCAGAGGAAACAAGGTTGGAACACAACCACGACGCAGCGCAGCACAATGGCACCAGCTTTTGAAGCTGTCTGCAAGGTAACTGCTATTAAAAATGCATCCCCGAAAATGCTCCCTCACAAGCCAGAAGTATCTAGGAGATTTTGGTGTGGATCTGAGAACCTGCAGAGCAACTTCCCCTTCCCCAGACATTGGGTGTCACTGAAGCCCCCATGGACCACTTCAGTCTCCCATCCTGCATCCCATCTTGTCGGGATGAGGCTGCCCATGGGATCCTGTTACCAATGGAGCCAGTGGCTGTTTTAATTCACATGCACTTTGAGTATTAGAAGCCCTTGACCTCCTCTCAGTGTATGTCAGAACCCTGGCCTGCTCTCATTTTCTTGTCTGGTATTCTAGGTTCTGGCTGGAACTCAAAACTCATTCACTTAACTCTTGTTTCTTACCATCATTGGTTCCTAGTTTCAAACAGAAAAACGTACTGATATTACTGCAGTCCCTGGAAAGCTAAAAGTTGAAGGGAAGGAAAGTGCCCGTGTGTGATCTAGACTGAAAACTCTCAGATGTATATGCCTGGAGCTTCCAGGGACCAAAATGATAGTATTTTCCCGGAAAGTAATGTCAATATCTGCAGAAGAAGAGCCGAGAGAAGACACAGACCAGGCAAACACTGGTTACAGTATTTCTCCCCTGATGTTTTTGTTCTCCTGTGCATTATAGCCTTACCCTCCGAGTGTGGATGCTCGTTCCCAACATTCCTGTTCAGCACTGTCCTGTGTGGGTCCAAACCAGGGTCAAAATGCAAAAAATAAAAAGCATAGAGACAAGAAAGAAAATCAACCGGTTGCCAGTATTTGTAGGCAAAATGGTCTTCTATGTAGAAAATTCTAAGAGAAAAACGAAACGAAACCCACCCCATCAAAATTAATACATAAGTTTTAGCAAGGCTAAAGAATTAAAAAGAAAATAATTCTGCAGCCTCAGTTGTAACATGAAGGCCTGGTTGGTTTCTGTCCTCCCACCAGGTCCCACAGTTATTAGGTCCCAAAGAAAATCACACAGAGGTCTCCAGAAGATTATAAACTGATTGGCCCATTAGCTCAGGCTTCTTGTTAGTTCTTGTAACTTATATAGCCCATTATTCTTATCTATGTTAGCCACATGGCTCAGTACCTTTTTCAGCGGGGCAGGTCACTTCCTGCTTCTTCGGTGGTCTGAGCAAGAGTCTCAAGAGAACTTCCTGCTTCCCAGGATTCTCCTATCCTCCTTGCTCAGCCTCTACTTCCTGTCTGGTTGTCCCACCTATACATCCTGGCTAATGGCCAATCGGCATTTATTTAACTCATGATTGACAGAATACAGACAATTCTCCCGCACCACTCAGTCTTCAATTATGATTCTACATAGTAGGGATAAAAATATTATGCATTACTTGGCAAGATGGTGCATGCACACCTTTGATCCCAGCACTCAGGGGCAGAGGCAGGAGGATCTCTGTGAATTTAAGACTAGTCTGCTCTACATAGTGAGTTCCAAGGCAGCCAGGGCTACGTACTGAGACCACATCTCAAAAAGATTTACAAATTACATTTTAATACACCTCAAAGTCAAAAGATATGCCATTTTATGCTCACTAGAATAGCTGAAATTAAGAAGACTGATGATGTAAACATTGATAAAGGCAAGTAGGAACTGTGTGCCCCATACATTGTCACCAGGGAATCAGCATGACACAGCCTCTTCATAGTAATTTGAGAACATACTATTAACCATGTGGCTTGGTGACTTCATTTGTAGGTATCTGCCCAAGAGAAATGAGCAATCCTATATGAAGACTTACACCCAAATATTCATTTCTGCTTTACTAATAAGAGGCCCAAATGGGAAGTGGCCAAAATGTTCATCATCAGCACATGTGCAGGCCCATAAATCACGGTGCATCCGTACAACAGTATGGCATTCAGCAAGGAGAAGAAACAAGTGAGGTGTGGCCTCTTGCGGTCCCACGATAACTTAAAGGAGCCACACACTGTACACTGTACGACTCTGCTGCTGTCCATACACTGCACTGAGCATGTCTAACTCATTTCCTAGTAGTATAGAGCACACCAGTGGGCCGTGGGCCCAGCAAAGAGATCTGCTGCCGCCTCACGAGGCAAATCCGATAGTAATGAAAATGTTCTGTGTTTATTTTGGTGGTGATTACATGACTGTCACATTTGTCAAAACTCACTGAATTGTGCGTTAAAATGGACTTTTTAAAAAAAAAATCATACGTAAAAGCTGCTTTTAAAAGGCAAGCACGGCAGCATGCCGGCCGCTGTGTCTGCATTGTGCGAATGTGAACAGGGTACTCTGAGCCAGGAGGCAGCCGGCAGGAAATATTTTAGGCTTTGTGAGCCATGCAATTTCTGTCAAAACAGCTCAGCACCAGAGCAGCCACAGACCACAGTAAACAAACACAAGTGGCCCTGTTCCAACGGCAACTTTAAAAACAGTGAAATTTGAATTTCACAAAATGTCTACAACACGAGATACCATTCTCCGCCCCCCCTTCTCCCCTCACCACCCAATCATTTAAAAATGTAAAAACCATTCTTAGCTAGCGGGCAATGCAAAAACAGATGGCAGACCAGATTTAGCTCAAGGCCCCATTTTTACCAGCCCGTTACCGATGCATGCGGTAAAATACAACAATTACCGTGACCAAATCCAAGAGGTGATGGTTTAGGTGAAATTTCTAGTAATTTGTTCATTGCCAGCATAGCAGAGATCTGCACGGTGGATTTAGCTTCACTGTTATTTGCTCTCCAATAGTGCACATTTGCTCACCACATCAAAATTTCTCTGGGGTTAGTGGGCTTTAAAACGCTGGACTGACAATGGAGTCAACTTCTTAGTTTAAAATTCCTTATCAACTCACTTTCACAAAGATGTCTGAATGCCTGTAAGTGATTTTGGTTTTACGAGACAGGGTTTCTCTGTAGGACAGCCCTGGCTGTCCTGGAACTCACTCTGTAGACCAGGCTGGCCTCGAACTCACAGAGATCCACCTGCCTCTGCCTCCCAAGTGCTGGGCTTAAAGACATGAGCCACCACATCCCGGCTTGCCTTTAAGTGATTTCTAAAAGCTTAAGCATACACTGAATTCTATGCCACCTGAACTATTATGCCCTTCGCCTTTGGCTAACCCATGAGTGACTTTGCACTGGTTACATTCTCTGGAATGTTCTCCTGTGTATCCTAATTTTCTATGGGTCTCTCTGTTCTTTTCTGAACACACCCCCTCTGGTAGTAAACCACTTCTCCTGCCTTCCTACGCTGCACCCCCGCCCCAACCCATACTTATTACTATCAGTTATACCATCACTTCACTTGTTTGTATGTATGGTTCCTGTTTCTTCTTAGAAGCCTCCCAAAGGCAAAGGTTTCGCTCGATGTGTGACTTGCTGGATGAGTCACCTAGGAATGCAAGGGTCCATCTTTCACAGGAATTCACCCATCAACTACCACAAATACGGAGCGAAGTGCTCAGGATCGTTAGCCTAGAACAATCAAGGTAGCGTGAGAGAATTCCAAGTCAAACCAGTCAGTTCAGAAGGCGAGCCAGTCATACCATACGACCGAGGTGCTGTGGACCCCTAATGCATCCATGTCCCTTTCAGGAAATATAGCTTGTAAGGCACTGAACGATGCCGCATTGGAAACCTTAGGGTAACCATGCCTTCTGCTGAGACCGTAACGATCATTTTTCCTTCCCTCAGTCTAACCTATGTCAACTTCTAACATTTTTCTTATTAAATAAGGATGTATGTAAATAAGAATGCAGAATATTCAGTAGAAAGTGTTTATTGGGTTTCAGAGAGGAAGGCCAAGTGTCAAATGAGGAGTATGTGAGAATCCCCTGGAGGCTGGTCATGACTTCAGAGTCATGGATGCCCTAAGGACTAGAAATGTACAAATAAAAAAGAGCGTATTTGCTTTCTTCAAATTGCAGTGTTAATTTGTACAAATATGCACCTTCAAAGCTCCCGCCAAGTAACGTTGACATTTCAGACCTGATGGAAGGTTAAAGTGATGCTGGAGAATGAGAGTAAACTGTATAAAGACGTTCTCTGGAGTTACATAAATAGTTTTGTTTTTAAATGGATGAATAACTTTTAAACTCTGAAATGACCATAAAGGAAAAAGGGAGTTGGCGCTAATATCCCTTTAAAAATCTTATGAAAGGCCTAGGCTTGGGGGTTAACATCTTTAGTCTCAGCACTCAGAAGACAGAGGCAGGGGATCTCTGAGTTTGAGACCAGCCTCATCTTCAAAATGAGTTCCTGGATAGCCAGGGCTACCCAGAGAAACCATGCCTTGAAAAAAAAATTTCTTACAAGAACTAATAGATACAAACATTGAACACATTTGTGTTCGGAACATCTTTGTTTTGTTTCACATATTTGAAAACATAAACAAAAATATTTTATTGCGAAAACATGCTCTGTAGTTTTCCAACATGGAAGAGTACGTCAGGATGATTGGAGGTTGGCATGTAAAGGCTGGCTGTTGTCTATGGTTTACATAGGAAATGTCCCCTGAAGACTAGTGTCTTAGAAACTGGATCCTCAAGGCCATAGTGTTCAGAGGTGGGTGTCCGGAGAGGTGACAGGATCGAGAGAGCTCGAACCTCATCAATGACTGAAGCCACTGATGGGTCCACAGCTGCATGGACTGCCTTTTAAGACGCAGGGTCTTCCTGGGAGAAGTACATCTCTGGCCATGCTCTTGCAGGGTACTTTCGCCTCCAGCCCTATTTTCTCTGGCTGCTTCCTGGCCACCACGGAGAGAGAGCAGCCTCTCTACGTCTTGCCTTTCCAAACTGTCAAGGGTCAACGGGTCCAGGTGTCCATGGATTGAAACCTCTGAAACTGTGAACCTAAACAAATCTTTCATTCTTTTAAGTCGATTTTCTTTTGTTGTGGTAATGAAAAATTAATGCAAGTTAATTTTGTGTGTTTATATATATAAATATTTGTTCTGACTCTTAACACTAGTGAGTGTTTTCTTCAAAATATGATGGTCGCTTGATTTGTTTTCAGCCCTGGGGATTAAACCCGGGACTTTGTTCATACCTGCTAAGCACATATTCTATTGCTATGTCCCGTCACTACTCAGATTTATTTGATTGTAATACCCATTATTTCCCTTATTTTAACATCTCTGAAATTACACTGTCTTGCAACAGATGACATCCTGAACTAAAATTCTCAGTATCTGCTTCTTTTTGTGTGTGTGCGATATAAAATAATATTAAACCTCAAAATTGGTATCCTTTGAGACACCATTTAGTAAGATATGTATGAAATATGTTTTAGTGCTCATTCTTTTATTGTGTGTATTCGTTGTTTGGAGTTGGGTTTCACAAAGCCAAATTCTTTTAAACATAGCATTTACTCTGACCATTTTCAAAGCCCCTAATTCCCCTTTCTCCTCTCTCACTCTCTTCCCTTCCCCAGGCTCCTTTTAGCTTTCATGTCATATATATAATGCTTTATGTCTCTATAAAGGATTATAGGATGAAGAGAAAATACACAATAATTTTTTCTGCATTACTCTTAGAGTGATGAGATCCAATTCTATTATTTTTCCAATAAATGATGACTATGTTCTTTGGGGAGGGATTTTGGGGGAGTTAGGAGATGGAATAAAATATGATCAAAATATTTCATATGGAATTCTCAAAACAATAAATGAAGACATAACAGAGGAAAATAAATACTTTTTAAACTCCATTGGATATATATATCCAATATATAAAAACTCATATATATATATATATATATATATATATTCTTCATTCAGTCATCTATTGATGAACACCTAAACTGATTCCATAACTTGGTTAGTATTAACAGTGCTACAATAAACAGTGTTGTGCAAATATGTCTGAGATATATTGAGATGTGTTGAGTTAGAGTCCTCCAGATAAATATCCACAGCTAAGCAATGTGATAGCTCTACTTTTAGCTTTCTGGGGAGCCTCCGTACTGATTTCTACAGTGCTTAGAACAATTTGCATTTGTGCCAGTGGTGTCTGATGTTTTCCTTTGTGCCCATATCCTCAGTAGTGTTTGTTAATTTCTTTCAAGTAATAAACTTTCTATTTTTTAATATTTTATTTTTAGTTATGTATGTGTGAGTGCGTGTGGATGTGTGGGTCTATGTGTTGGTATGTGCATGGGAATGCTGGTGCCCAAAGGGACCAGAGGCAGCGGATCCTCTTGGAGCTGGAGTTACAGGTGGTGATGAGCCAGTTGCCTGACATTAATACTCAGGTCCTCTGCAAGAGCATTCTATACTCTTAACTGATGAGCCAGCCCTCTGGCCCTTTGGCCCTAGTTGTTGATTTTCTCAGTAATAGCTATTCTAACTGAGGTCAGAGGAAATCTCATTGTGGTTTTAACCAGCGTTCCCTTGAGGCTAAGGATATTGAGCAGTTTTTCATGTTTATTGTTTATCTTTTTGAAATATGTTAGTTTGTCAGCCTATTTATATATTAGATTGACATTTTTATGTTTGGTTTTTTGAGTTCTTTATATACTCTGGATATTAATCCCCTATTAGATAAATGGCTAGCAAGTGTTGTGGAATAATGCTCTTGCACCCCGTACGGATTTGTCACTCATATTGGTTTAATATTATGTTGATTGGCCAGTAGCCAGGCAGGAAGTATAGGTGGGGTAGCCAAAATAGGAGAATTCTGGGAAGAGGAAAGGCTCAGTCAGAAGTTGACACCCAGACACAAAGGAAGCTATATGAGAATGTTGCACTGATTAAAAAAAAAAAAAAAAGAAAGGTACCAAGCCACATGGCTAAACATAAACAAGAATTATGGGTTAATTTAAGTTGTAAGAGCTAGTTAATAATAAGTCTAAGATAGTAGGCCAAACAGTTTATAATTGTTATAAGCCTCTATGTGTTTCTTTGGGACTGAATGGCTGTGGGACTGGGCAGGACAGAAACTCTGTCTACAAGCAAGGATTCTCCCTCACTCCATAGGCTGTCGCTTCACTCCATTGTGTCCCAAAAACTTTTTAATTTCATGCAATTCCATTTTGAACTGGTACTATTTCCTGAGCCTTTGAAGTCCTTTTAAGGAAATTCTTGCAGCTGGGTAGTGGTGGTACATGCCTTTAATCCCAATACTTGTGAGGCAGAGGTCGGTGGATCTCTGTGAGATCACAGCTAGTTCAAGGACAGCCAGAACTGTTACACAGAGAAACCCTATCTCAAAAAGAAAGAGAAAGAAAGAAAGAAAGAAAGAAAGAAAGAAAGAAAGAAAGAAAGAAAGAAAATTCTTGCCTATACCTGTTCATTGAAGTGTTTCCTCTGACAGTCTCAGGTCTCATATTAATGTCTGGTCCATTTGGATTGGTTCTTATATAGAGTGAAACATAAGGATCTAGCTTCATTTGTCTACATGTAGACATCCAGTTTCCCCAGCCGCATTGGTTGAAGAAGCTGACAGATGGCTGTGGTTGTATGGATATACTTCTGGGTTCTTTATTCTATTCTGTTGATCTAAGTGTCTGGTTTTGTGCTTGTATTATACTGTTTTTAGCTCTGCATTATTTTTTAATCCCAAATCAGGTATCGTGACACCTTCAACAGTACTTTATTTTGCCTATAATTCCTCTGGCTATCCAGGATCTTTTGTGCTACCATACAACTGTGTCATTGGAATTTTGGTGAGAATTACATTGGATTTAGATATTACTTTTATAGTAAATTTCACACTTTTAATTCCAATAATCATAAGCATAGGGACATCTTTCTATTTTCTTGTTTCTCCTTCAGTATTTTAAATTTTTCATTATAGAAATTTTTTTACTTTCTTAGGCAGGTTTATTCCTAGAGCTCTTTCTCTGTCTATCTGTCTGTCTGTCTATCTATCTCTCTATCTATCTACCAATCATCTATCTACCTACCCATCTACTTATCATCTGTCTGTTTGTCTATCTATTCCCTTGTGAATGGAATTGTTTTCCTGACTTCTTTGTCAATGTGTTCATTATTGGCATTCAAAAAAGCTGCCAATTTTTGTATGGTGGTCTGTATTTTGATATTTAAGTATTTATAACTTTGATACATTTTCTGGTGGAGTCCTTTGAGTCTTATAAATATATGCTAATATGATCATCATATCATCTACAAATAAAGATGATTTGACTTCTTTCTTGTTTGTCTCTTTTGGGTCTCTTATCTTATTGCTCTAGCTAAGACTTCAAGGAGTATATTGAAAAAGAGTAAAGAAAGTGTTTACCTTGTCGCATTCCTGGTTTTAGTAAAAATTCTCTGAGCCTCTTTCCACTCAGTATGTTGAATAAATGTTTAGCTTTTATTATGCTCATGTGTACTCTTTTTATTGTTGTTTTTTACAGGGCTTTTTATAATGAAAGAGAGTTGAATAAAAGGCCTTTTCTGCACTATTGGGATGATGGTGTGATTTCTGCTCTTGAAATAATTATTGGGATATACTAGGTTTGTTGGTTTGCATATGTCAAGCCATATTGGGATCCCTAAGGAGAGTCCTGTTTGGTTATTGTGAATGATCATTTTGATGTGTAGTTGAATTCAGTTTACAAATATTTCATGGAGTTTTACACATCCTGTTCATTAAGGAGATTGCCTGCAATTTCCTTCTTTTGTTGTGTCCTTATCTAGTTTTGATATCAGCGTAGGTCTGCCTTCATAGACTGAGCCCAGCAGGGTTTGTCCTTTTTTTATTTTAGGGGCATTGTTGCTCGTGCTTTAAAAATCTGGTAGAATCAACCATGAGTCCATCTGCACCTAGGCTTTCTTTGGTTGGAAGACTTTTTACTACCGCTACAATCTATTACAGATCTATTTAAGCTGTTCATGTCGTTTGAGTTAATTTGGGTGGGTCATATGTACCTACAATTTTTTCCAATTCTTGTAGATTTTCCAATTTATTATAATATAGACTCTCCAAGTTTATCTCAATAATTTTCTGCATTTCACAGTACCTGGTATAATAATATCTCCCTTTTCATCCCTAACTTAATTAATTTTGTCTTTTTATTAGTTTGGTTAAGGATTTGTCAATAGTTTCTATCTTTTCTGAGAACCAATTCTCCATTTCACTAATTTGTTTTTTATTAAGATTTTTTATTTTCTTAAAAATTTTATTTGTGACACAGTATTACATCATTTCTACCCCCATCAAATTTCTCCTATGCTCCCCTCTTGAATTCATGATCTTATCTTCTTTTGTTATTATTATTATTGTTTATGCACACACATAGTGCATATATATTTTATGAGTATTTAGTCCACTTAGTGTTGCTTATATGTACATGTCTTTAGACTAATAGCTTTGGACTGAACAGCTTATCATTAGTTGTTTATACTTTTGCTTTTGTTGCTTTTCCGTTTCATTCATTTATTGCCTATTACCTCTCTGTATTGGTTTTGAGCTTGGCTTGTTCTTATTCTCCTAAAATCTTGAGGTGCATCATTATGTTAGATTATTTAGGATTTCTTTGATTATTTTAAAAGCAGAGTCTTATGTAGCCCAAGATAACCTCAAGCACATTAAACATCCAAGGACGACGTTGAACTTGTGAACCTCCTGCTTCCGTCTCCTCAGTACTGAAATCACAGGAATGAGCCATCATGTTTGGCTTCTTGATAATTTAGCATAGACATTTGTTAACTATATACTTCTGTCTTAGAACTACTTTCATTGTATCGATGGGTGCTAGTATGCTGTGTTTTCATTTTCATTTGACTCTGTGAGTTGATCTTATTCTTGATTTCATCAACAATCCACTTTTGAAAGTGTGCTGTTTAATTTCCACGAGTTTGTATGTGTTCTGTGTCTTCTCTTGCAGTTGATATCTAGTTTTATTGCATCATGATAAAACAGAATGTACGAAATTATTTTGATTTTCTTGTATTTAAGACTTGCTTTTCATCTTAAAAGGTGGTCTATTTTAGAAAAAGTTCCTCGGGCTTTTTCTGCACTGAGAAGAGTATGTATTCTGCAGTGTTTGGAAGGAACGTTCTGTAGATGTCTGTTAAGTTCATTTGATTTATAGTGTCATTCAGTTTAGGTTTTTGTTGTTGATCTTTTTCTTTTATTTCTTTCTTTTTTTTGGTCTGGATTATCTGCTATTGGTAAGAATGTGGTACTTAAGTCAGCCTCTATTGTTGCATTGAGATCAGTCTGTGCCTTTACACCTAAGAGTCTATGTTTTATAAAACTGAGTGGACCAGTGTTGGGTGCATATATGTTTAGAATTGTAATGCACTCTTGATGGATTGTTCCTCTAATCAGTATGTAGTGACTTTACCTCTTTTGACTAAGATTGCTTTGGAGTTTGTTTTCCCAGGTATTAAACTGCTTCATTTGCCTGTCTCCTAGTTCCATTAGCTTGGAGTCTCGTTAACCTTCCTTTCCCTCTAAGTCTGTGTTTATCTTTGCCATTGAGATGTTTTCTTAGAGGCCACAAATAAGTAAATCCCATTTTAAATCTAATCTTCTAGTCTGTGATTTTATATTGGAGAACTAAGACAATTAACATTCACATTTATTATCAAAATGTATGTGTTTATCCTGCCATCTTGTTGCTCTTGTAATGTCTGATATTTTCTTGGCCCCCATTAGCTTATTTGCTGTTCTAGAGAAGTCTATTTTTCCTGTGTCTTATTTCTGTTCTATGTATAGGATTCCTTATGTGTCTCTGTACTGTTGGTTTAGTGGTCTTAAATTCCTTCCATTTATATTTATTATGAAAGCTTTTTCTTTCTCCAGCTAAGAAAGGTAGTTTTCAGGACACATCAATCTAGGTTGATATTTATTGTTTTTCAAATATTGAAATACATTGCTCCATGACCCCCCTGGCTTTTAGAGATTCTGTTGAGAAATTCTGTTACCGTACTGGGTCTGCTTGTGTTTGTGACTTGCTGCTTCTCTCTTGTAGTTTCTGTATAGTTTCTCTGTGCTGGATATTTAGTGTTCTGATTGTAGTATGATATATGGAGTTCTGCTCTGGTCTTGTCCACTTGATGTTCTAAATGCCTCTTGTATTTAAGTGACCTTCTCTTTTCCTAGATTTGCTATGGCTTTGTTGAATAAGTCTTCTATACCTTCAGCTTGAACTTCTTCTATGCCCCTGATCCATAGAGTTGGCTTTTTAGTGTGTACAATAGAACTCTCATGTTGTGATTATACTTTTCTATTATTTGATCTTTGATATTGTTCAAATGCTCTAACTCCTTTTCCTTGTCTTCAAGCCTGGTGTTCTGTCTTCTACTTGATTGACTCTATTGGTGTGGTTCTACTGTGATTTTTATTTGACTTCTAGTATTTCAAATTGACTCAGTATTTCTTTTTCTTTATTGAATTCCACTTTTATATCTCATATTAGCTTCCTTTTATCATTCAGCTGTTTCTGTTCTCTTTGAATTAATTCATGTGTTTATTTATGTTCTCTTTGATTGTGCTGAACATTCTCATAAGAATTCTGGTGCACATTTTTGGCCCGGGATTTAAATCATCCATTGTCATTAGAGGCCATCACTGTGGGATTAATAAATTTCAGTTCAGTCACACTGCCTTCTGTTTTCCTATTTCTTCTGTTTCTGCACTGGGACTTGTACATCTGGGATTCGCTCACTGGTTAAGTTTCTTAGTCACCACTTTCTTTCAGTGGGAATATTAGCTGTGTCATAGGTGATTATGGGTTGTATTAAGGTGGCGCTGTCATTTCTCTCTGCTGAGTGTATGTGTCAGTAGTTACATCTCAGCCCATGTGATCAGAGCGCTGAGTTCATTCTCTAGTACTACTCACAAGTGCAGTACTATCTGCAGTGGCAACCATAGCTGAGGGCTACAGCCACTAAGAAAATACAGTAACAGTCAACGAAATACTCATCCTGTCAACTCCAACACTTTAGGGCAGTAAAGGAACACAGATAGGATTATGTACACTATATAATTTAGTTGCTAAGAGTATTAATGGAAGAGAAATAACCAGAGTGAGACTGTTGATTACTACTAGGGTGACAGGAAAATAGAGAAAGTAAAGTAAATCAAAGAGGCGGAAATGGTAGCTACCACAGGGAGGAGGAGATAAGATAGCTCTAGCTAGGAAGTAGAACAAATAGAGAAAAAGGCGAAGAAGTGTAGACAACCTAAGAGAAGCTTTACACATAAGAAGCTAATTCAGGGAGAGCCCCAACTCCAGAGCCCCAAAGACACATGTTCTCCGGGAAAACCCATCAAGAACAAGAGGGCTTAACCCCTAACAATAACTATAAACGCTTGTCCTTATATCCACAGATGAGTGTTGTCTTCACCCCTCATCAAGGAAACTTCTCTTTGCAGCTCACAGTGATGACTACGGAAAATCACAGCCAATCAATATACAGAGTTGTGGCCCCCAGTCCCAGTGGATACATTCACCAAACACCCCCCACACCTAAGGCTCAGGGAACACGATAGAAGAGAGGGCAGAGAGATTGTAAGAGCTGGAGGATCAGGGAGTTCGCTATGAGATTGTGTCTCCCAGTGATGTCAGAAGCCACGCCCAGAAAGTAACAGCATGACTGCCTAAACATGGCCTGGAGAAGGAAGACACCAATGGACATGCCAGGCTGCAAGAGGAAAGGCCCACTCAGCCTCAACCCTACACAAGGAACTACGGAAAGTGGGTAAATATGGGAGCAGGAGAGGTGGGATTCCCCAGGGAAGAACATAGCAACTGGTTGTCCAGTACCAAACTGTCACTTTGAAAACATACAGATACATAACATTACTAGGACTTAATGAATTGTATTTGGGAATATATATATACAAATACATATATGCATGCGGTAACAGTTGATGAAAAAAGAGGCATGGATTTGAAAGAGAGCATGGAGGAATATATAGGAAGGCTTGGAGGGAGGATAGGAGAGAGCAAAATGTTGTAATTAAAATACAATCTCAAAAAGAAGAAGACAAGGCAAGGGAGAGAACAGAGAATGAAAAACTGGTCCACTAAACTGGCATTGCATATTAAATATGGAAAAAATAAGAGAGAAAGAAAAGAGCTTGGTAGAGGCTTGAGAGTCTGCACGTTGTCTTTCTTTTTGACCCAGTGCTGAACCTCTGGACAGAACTTCAGGGAGTTGGGATGCTGATCATGATGCTGGGTGATCCTTCCCTGGTCTGACCAACAGTGCTGTCAATGCCTCTGGGTTCCTCTACAAGGCTGGGTCATGGGAATTCTTTAATACGCTAAGCATGTGTTTATGTGGTTTACTGCAGACTATGGCTCAAACCAGATTTCTCCCTCACTGAAGACTGTGTGGTTCTGACTCAAAATACCCCTGCCAAAATTTAGAGCTATTCTGTGGGAAAGCTTGGTTTACTTCCCGGAGGGTGTCCAGGGAGGAACTTTGGCATTTGAGTCACCTAGTTGCTTCTCATTAGGAGGGTCTCCCTAAAATGGCTTTTTTTTTTTTAGACAAGGTTTCTCTGTGTGTATTTATTCCTAGCTGTCCTGGAACTCGCTCTGTAGTCCAGGCTGGCCTTGAACTCACAAAGATCCGCCTGCCTCTGCCTCCTGAGTGCTGGGATTAAAGGTTTGTGCCACCACCACCCAATTAAAATGGCTTTTTGATGTGCCCGTTGATTGTAGAGAAGAGAAGGTTTCCTCATGCCCCCACAGGCACGTAGCTGCCATGTGTTCTCTCTCCACCTCCCCCTCTCCCTCTCCAGAAGAATCAGTGGTTTAGCTCCACTCCAAAGCTGAAGGCTTAAGAAACAGGATCATCAATAGGATGATTTAATGAAATTTAAATTTTCATTTTAAATGCTGTCAGCTTCAAGGCCCAGAAAGATTCAATGTTCCTTTCAAGGTCAAAGGCAGGAAAAAGCTAATGTTCAAAGGCATTTCACCAAGGGAATATTTTCTAGCTAAGGAGAAGCCAGATGCTTTGTTTCCTCAGGCCTTGAAGTAGATTGTGTTGGTCCAGATGAACTCTAGAAGACAACCTGTTTTACCAAAGAGGCTGGGTAAATGCTATCTCAAAACACCAAAGATAAACACTTAACTGGCATCTGGGCACCCTCTGGCCCAATTGGGTTGATGTATAATTTGTTTTGTTTTTTAATCACTATCTTGCTATGTAGCCCAGGCTAGCCTGGACCTTGAGATCCTCCTTCTGTTTCTCAAGTGCTGGGATCATACACAGGTGCCACTAGGTCAATATACACATAAAATCAACGACTGCTCTACCTGGATCTCACTGGTCTTTGGGAGGAAAGGAAATTCTAATTCTGTTTCATTAGGACTGCAGTCAGGGGCAAATGGGGCTCTATGTTCAATGCTTCTGGGATGTAATAAAAGCTCATTTTCCCTATTATCTCATGGCTGCACATGTCTCTGGATAATCAGGGGCTGGCTTGGACTTTTATCCTTTGTTTTGTTCCTCCTAATCCAATTCTATTCACTAAGCAAAAATTCTTTTTCACACTCTAAGCCATTCTCTCTCTGCATACTTCTGAAGAAGTATCCAGACACCTTCCAGCCAGGTCAGCAGAACCACAGGGTTCTTTTGGGAAGAACCTCACCCCGTAAGCTGGTATATCTGCACCCATCACAAATTAGTTCCTTCCTGGCCTTGCTGTCTCTTGCAGGTCAGGGCCAGTCATATGTCCAAAGAACTCCAAGTTTCACCATTTAAACCCTTTCAAGCCCTCATCTTGGTCCTTCCCATCTCATGCAAAGTATGCCGCTTGGGTGGGCCAGAGTTTCTGCGTGCTTCACCTACTCCATGTTGGGGACACGAGTCATAGATCAGTTTAGATTCGCCCTGTTCTCCCCTCCCCCCAGGATTCTGCTCTCGCTGTCTATTCATGCGATTACTACATTTTCTTCCCAAATTGCACCCTAACTCTTACTCTGTGTTTTTTCCATGTTACAGTTTCCAGATTATAGTGCTTTCTCTCCAATGAGCTTAATCTTGAGGAAATCGATATGCCCATATTATTTTTTCATCAATTTAATCTCCAGTGAATTGAATCTCATTTTCAGTGGAGTAGGGGAAAGGGTTGGCTGAGCCTGGAACGAGACCAACAATGACGTATTGGACGGATCTGTATTTTCTTCAGCCCTAGAATCTTGCTGCTCGTACCTTTCCTGCCGTCATTTTAGACCCAGCTCCTAGTCATTTCTCCTGGAGGGCCTTAGAGTTATATGCATCACTAAAAAAGAGAAAGGACCAATAAGCTACCAAATAAGAGTTTTACTTTGAGGTTTTAAGATAAGTATGCTTGATGGCAGAAAGCGTCCTTATTATGGTTTCACTGTGAAGTCATTTCTGATCTTGAATTAAAACCTACATCACCCCTGCTCACCATGTGTCTACCCCAAGTGTATATGTTCCTTTCCTTAGACCCTTTTTAGGAACTATGACATCCAGCTAAGGTTAACAACTGCTGTCGGGTAAGCATCTCATAATGAGAAAGTATGGACTTTCAGAAGTCTGCTAGTGTGCAACTTCTTGCCCTTCTGATATTTAAAAAGTATGCACAATGGCTGGAAAGAATTTCCATTAAAAATGAAAAGAATGACTGTCTTTTGGCCAATTTAAATACACCTGCTGCCTCAGCTCCTGGCTTCTGCAGACTCCTGGCTCAGGGGTGATGCACAGGGTAGCAGATTTTCTGCTTTGTGACAAAAACTTGTGGTGGTGGTTGTGGAGGCTGGACATCAGGGGTGAGCCATCCCACCCCATCTTTCTTTCCTTGCCACTTTTGGGATAGACAGTTCCTATTGGTAAGATATTGCTAGCAACAAAAGTATTCTCTGGCAAAGGCTTGTGTGCCCGCCTGCCCTTCACACTTTTATCCACCTCACAGCAAGAGAATAGGCTATATGAAATCTGCGTGAAAAAAGCCCTTCATTGCTTCTAGACCATACACAGGTTCAGAAGGGGAACCTCGCTGATGTGAGTGCAAAGGTCATGTGTACCAACTCCACTTAGCAAGTCCTGAATAATGAGATTGGTAGCAAAAAGGGAATGCCTATCTGGACCAGATGAAGAGCTGAGTGATGGAGGATGTAAAAAGGAACACATTAACACTATGCCAGGCCACTGTTATGATCATAACCCAGAAAGCAGCTTCCCTCCTTAAGATACTTACCCTACTAATAGAGAAACATACAGACTCCAGCCATCTCCCATGCCACATGAAACACTGGGTCTTTAGATGTCCCAGTACATTGCTATCTGTCTTCTTCAAACACCAACCACAAGACACACATTTGGAAATATTTCTCACCTAGTTATGGCTTCCTAGTTTTAACTGATCATTCAAAACATGTTAGACCAGTGGTTCTCAACCTTTCTAATGCTGAGACCCTTTAACACAGTCTGTTGTGTTATGTTGACTCCAACCATAAAATTGTTTTTGTTGCTATTTTATAACTGTAATTTTGCTACTGTTATGAATCTTAATGTAAACATCATATATGCAGATGGTCTTAGGGGACCCCTGTGGAAAGAGTCATTTAACCCCCAAGGGGTTGTGACTCACTAGTTGAGAACCACTGTATTAGCCTCTACAGTTTGCCAATGTTTTGCTCAGTGAAACCCTATTTCTTCTGTAATAGGAAGAACAGGGAGTATGAAGAAAATAGTAAAGGGCGCATCCTGACTGAGGAAGCTCATTCAAATGGCTATTAGCAGTAAGCCATTCATTCATTCATTCATTCACTCACTCACTCACCCATTGACCATGTGCTGTCTGTTCTGTGAAAGCTGCTTGACTCTGGGATGCAATAAGGAAGTGAGGAGTCTGGATCTTTGTGTTCATGAAACCTGTAGTCTAGTGCGTGCATTACCTACCTCCTTACAGGCATGTAACACCCCACACCAGCCACTTCAGGAAGAAAGGCCAACAGAATACTACACCATGCAGGGAAACCATGGCAATAGAATAGCCAGGCCCACACATGGCGGGAGCTCGCGGGCGCTGGCCACAGGACACTTGCAGACAGGAAGCAGAGAGAGATGAACACTTGTGCTCAGCTGGCTTTCTCTTGTTTCTTCAGTCCCAGTCCCCAGCCTATGGAATGAAACCACCCATAGTTAGGGTGGTTTCCCATCTCAGTTAGCCTAACCTAGATAATCCCTCAAGAACAAACCCAGAGATCCCCTCCCCCAGTGGTGACTCTAAATGCCATCAAGTTGACAATTAAGATTAGTTATTACATGTGACAATCTCCAACAGGTAAACAAAGGGTTGGACAGATCTCAGATGCTGGGACAGCACTAGGAATCGACTTGAATGAGTCGGTATAACAAGGAGCTGGGAGCCATCTCAGGTCAGGAGACAGGGAAAGGTATTCAAGGTCTTGGCAGTTTGGCCCATACTGAGTTTAAGGACGATCTAGTCATTTACAGCAAAATAAAAGACGAGGGAAGAAGACCAAGTAAAGCAATGTCATGGTAATTGTCAAGGACTGGGGATGTAGCTCAGTGGTGGAGCCCTTGACTATAGCATGCACACGGCCTTTGGTTCAGCCCCCAATACCGAAAACATATGGACCAAAATTATGTTAGTACAAGGAATCGTCTTTCTTTTGTGAGACAGGACTGCCCGCCCTTTGTAGCAGTTAGTATGCGCTCTGGCACGGCACACGGAGGACTCAAGGATGCTTATGTCCCAGCCTCGCTGGTGCGCATGAGGGTAAAACTGGATCAACTGCATCTTTTTGTTGGTTTATTTTTGTTCTTTTCTGCTTTATTACTTTTTAAAATAAATGAATTTATTTATTTTACATCCCCTTCACAGTTTCCCCTCCCTAATCTCCTCCCAACCCCTCCCCGACCCCCCTGTTCCCACTCTCCAATCCACTCCTCCTACTTTTCTGCATAGGAAGAGGTGGGTCTCCCATGAATATCACCAAAGCACGGCATATCAAACTGCAATAAGACTAGGCGCCTCCCGTTGTATTAAGGCTGGGCAAGGCGACCCAATATGTGTAGGGTCCCAAAAGCCTGTAAAAGAGTCAAAGACAGCCACTGTTCCCACGGTTAGGAGTCCCACTAGAGGACCAAGCTACACAACTGTCACATATATGCAGAGGGATCAACCACATCTTATCTTTAATCCACTTCTCTTCTTGGAAAGCCATGAGAAGCTTGGGCGGAGAAACCATTAGCAAGTAACTGAAGCTAAAGGCACCAAAAATTGCAAGATCCAGAGGAAGGCCAATGTCTTGATGACCCTGTGGGGACATACATAATGTCCCAAAAGATAGAAAAGGGGGACTGAGAGGTGGAACTAACAAGAAATAATTCCCCTGAAGAATCCACAGCTAGGATTGCTTAGGTTCCATCAAAGGCTCTGCATCTGCCACGTGGGCAGGAGGGACACTCACTTTTTGGAACAATGAGTAAGCTCAAGTCTGAGATAATATTGGAAGGACACAGCCCTCAGTCTGATCATCATTCAAGGAAGGACATGAGCCTGTGGGACCACAGGAAGTCCCTTGAATCTGTGAGGAGGGACAAGAAGACACACAAGCCTTACACAAGCCCTAATTCCCTAACCGGGCCTCAGGATCAATGGTGAGTCAGTCACACAGAGTTTATAAAGCAGGGGGAGGCTGAGTCCTCAGAAACCCAGGCATGTCTGACACGCAAGCCCCAGTTGTGGGATAACTTTGGGGTTAGCCTTCTTGGACTCAGCTCCCTGTGCCGACATGAGCTGCAGGAGTTTCGACTGCCCAGCACTTTCTGAGAGTCAGTGGAACAAGGGCAGCAGCCAGCACAGAGGAACTGAGCACATGCACTTACTCTTGCCTTTTGGAAGAAGGGCATCTTACCATCTCAAAAACGCAGCCCTTGCCACCTGGGGCCACAGCAAAGTCAAAGCTGCAGCTCAGGGCCATGTCTAGGTTTGTGGCCCTACTGCAGCCAGGGTGTTGTATTGTTGTCTATGGCTCCTTAACCACTGAAGGACATTCAGATGCTTGGGGTCTGGGCTGATGGCTGGACCATATTTGTACCCAAGGACCACACTGCAGTTGGAGTCATACAAATCTGAGTGGCATAAGCTGCCACCTAGGGCCATGTTGTCACCTGGGCCTGGGCCCCTGCTGGGGACCATGTCAGGGTCCATGGTTCTCCCACAGCAAGGATCTGTGTTGATGTCTGTAGCCCATGCTGCCACAAAAGACCACACAGATGCCCAAGGTCTGGGCCACTACTGGTGGCCATATTTGTGTCCTAGGGCCATGCTGAGCTGGTACTGCCTTTTGCTGGCCCTGAGAGAGCTGGTCCTGCCCTTCATAGAAGAGCTGGCTGCACTCCTTATCACAGGTATGGGAGAGCTGGCACCGATGGCACAGGCAGAGAAGAGCTTGCTCTGCCCCTCACCTAGAGAGGTGGTGGTGGTCCCAGCTACCCAGACTGACCAAATCAACTACTACCCAGACTAACATCCATCGCTTTGAGTTGGCCCACCCCAGCATCTGCCCCATCTAGGACCTGCCAGAGTGGGTGAAGGGACTAGTCCTGTGGAACCACAACCATGGGATCTCCGTGATTCAGGGTAACAGCAGGATATTTGAGAGGAGTTTCAATGAGGGTCTAGTGATGATGGTGTGCCAGAGGCCTTGAACCAGACCAATGACTTGTTGCAATGAACATGTACACGTAAAGCTAAGTGGACCAAAGGGTCTACTGCATAACACACAGCAGCTCCTAATACCACTAAGATAAATGAAGAGGTATTGGAGAGGTAAGAAAGATGGAGGAATGAAGTGGGGCTTTTTTTGTTCATTTGTTTTGCTTTGTCTTTAATTAATATTATTTTTATTTTCTTTTGTGAGGGATGCTATAGGAATAAGGGACAGATGGATGTTGACTGTGGATTCTGTCCTGCCCGGTTCCCACAGTCGTCAAATCCCAAAGAAATCACACAGAGATCTACATTAACTATAAACTGACTGGCCTAGTATCTCAAGCTTCTTATTAATTCTTATAACTTATATTAGCCCATAATTCTTGTCTGTGTTAGCCATGTGGCTTGGTACCTTTTTCGGCAAGGTAGTCACATCTTATTTGCTCTGTGTCTGGCTTCCTCTCTGTCTGGGTGACGACTGTAGACTGAAACTTCCCTCTTCCCAGAATTCTCGTTGACCCACCTCTACTTCCTGCCTGGCTACTGGCCAATCAGCATTTATTTAAAATACAAGGGACAGGGTACAGACCATTGTCTCACAGCACTTATAAAGGGACCGGGAAATGAGCAGGTTTGGGGTACATGATGTGAAATTCCCATAGAATCAATAAAAAATTTAAGTTAAAAAATTTAAGTTTAAAAAATTTAGCCTCTAGCTGGGTGGTGGTGGTGGTGCACACCTTTAATCCCAGCAGTTGGGAGGCAGAGACAGGTGGATCTCTGTGAGTTTGAGGCCAGCCTGATCTATATAGAGCTAGTTCCAGGATAGCCAAGACTACACAAAGAAACCCTGTCTTAAAAAACAAACAAAAACAAAACAAAAAACAATCTGTCTTTATTTTTTTTATCACACTATCACAGCTCCTGAAATTTAAACTGATAGATCAAATATGGAACAGGTAATTAAATGAAAAATAAAATAAAAAGGAAAATGACTACTACTAGGTATGGTGGAGGGGAAAGTTTATTGCAGATCAAAGGAAGATATACTCAGAGGCAGGGACATCTGGAAGAGTCCAGAGTTGACATGACCAGACTGAGCTGGGACGCATGGGAAGAAGGGGAGGGGAAAGGAAAGGGGAGAGAGAAGGAACCAGGTGCAGCAGCCAGAAGGCCAAAAGGTACAAAGAGAACGGGTAACCAAAATGGTTAGGTAATACAGGGAAGAGTAATCCAGTCTCAACAGGTAGGTACAGAGGGATTGCACGGAGGTACCCTGGTCCACTTTGATATATTAAATAGGCACCTCAGCTATTTGTCCCAGTTTGAAGCCTAACAGTAATTAAACTTGATTTCAAATCAGAAAAGAATACCTTTTAAATATAAGTGTGTCCCAAACATTACATAGAACATATTTATACTAACAGTATTTGTTAGCAGGGTGTGGCAGCACATGCTTTTAATGGCACCATTCAAGAGACTGGGACAGATTGGTCTCTGTGAGTTCAAGGACAGCTTGTTCTTCATAGCTAGTTCCAGGCCAGCCAGCAAGCTGTATAGCAAGACCCTGTCACAAAATGAATTAACTAACCAACAAACAAGTAAAACCAGTATTTGTTGTTTATCTGATGTTCAGATTTAGTAACTAGGTATCCTGATTATCTTTAACTGTTAACTTGACATAGTCTAGAATTATCTGGAAAGAGAATATCTAATTGAAGAACTGCTTAGATCAAATTGTCCTGTGGGCATGTCTGTGTGGTTTCTTGATTGTAAACTGATACAGGAGAGCCCAGCCCACTGTGGGCTGAACCATTCCTTAGGTAAGTGGTCCTGAACCATGTAAGAAAGACAGTTGTATATGTCTGTCTGACAGTGAGCAAGCAGTATCTTCCACAGTTCCTACTACACTTCTTTGGCTATGAAGGAAGTTTCTATATAAAGAGATAATGCTGCATGGGTGAGAAGTGGGCCTCCCTTTAGCTTCCTGCCTTGATTTCCCTCAATGATGAACTGTGCCCTGGAATTATGAGACAAATAAATTCTTTCTCCTCCAGAGTTGCTTTTGGTTAGGGTATTTGTCACAGCAACAGAAATGAAACCAGAACACTAGGTATCCTATATTTTTAGTTGCTAGACCTGTGTCGGAGCGATTCATTTCAAAGAGGCCAGCTGGACCCATGAACGTCATTCCTCTGTGCCTCACATGGGCTGAGCTGCCCTTCTTGTTAGATAGATTTTCCAGGGCTCCCAGAACCCACGGGCCATACTCTCTGTCCAAGCCTTCAGATACATACCTTCTCTCCCCCAGAACCTTCCTCTGCCGCCTGTCCTGTCCATCCTACAGCCCGTGGGCTACATGTACTCCAGGATAGCCGTGAATACGACCTGACACAAAATTCTAAATTTACTTGAAACATTGGGAGATTTTCTTCTTCAGGCCACTCATTTGTTTGTTTAGTTTAATTTAGTATTTTGTTTCTTTGAAACTTGATTGGACATCCTTGAGTGTGAACTTGGTAGATGACAAGACCGTTTGACACGCTTGCTACCATTATTGTGTTCCTTGCCAGCGGGAGACCCTTGCCTCATTCTGCTGAAGTAACCAAATAATTCCCAGGTTTACTCTTCCCTTTCTCCCTCTTTGCTTCTCTCCTTCCTTTCCAGACTTCCCTCCCTGATCATCACTGTCCTCTGAAGCCACCAAGAACCCAGGGTTTCTTTCCTCTGCGTCTGGACATCACATCTAATGCTTTTCCCTCCCTTGGCAACCCCGCCTGAAACACGCACTAATGAGAGACTGCTCCGAGCCCATCCAGCCATAGGACACACCTCAGTTTTCAGCTTCTGGACTTGACTGATGCTGGATGTGTTTTGGTTGCTGGGCAATGGTTAGCCGCTACTCATTGTTGAGTGATAATACAGTCCAGGAACAGCCAAGCCGTATTCATATTTCTCCCCATTGAAATTCCATGCAGACCTTGAGTTAGGAGCTGTCATGGGTCCTTTCTTTGTGAGTCAAGACAATAAGGCTGTGGCTGGAGTGTGGTTGAGATTGGATTTTCTTTTTTTAAAAAAAGAGAGGTGTATTTTGGCTCGTGGTGCTGGAACTTAGATGCCCAGGATAAGGGGACCCGGATCTGTTGAGGAATATGTGTTGATTCAACTAGCGGTAGAAAGCAGAGGGGAACCTGAATGTGTACAGTACTCCGTTAAAGCCCAATGGCAAGTATTTTGTTGGTTTGTTTGCTTTGCAGTGCTAGGCATTCAACTCAGGGCCTCACACATTCGGGGCAAGTGTTCTACCCCTCAGCTACATCTCCAGTCAGTTTATGTTAAAGTTTGGTCTTCACTGTGGAGCTGTTGGGAGATGGGACCAGGGGTGGGGGGTAACTTGGGAAATGCAGGCAGAGCCCTCATAAACAGCTTAGATCTTTTACTTGTAGGAATGAGTTAGTCTTCCTGGGGTTCAGACCCCTTTACTCTCTACTGTACACATTCAGGTTCCCCTCTGCTTTCTACTGCGAGTTGAATCAACACATATTCCTCAACAGATCCGGGTCGCCTTATCCTGGGCATCCAAGTTCCAGCACCATGAGCCAAAATACACCTCTTTCTTTAAAAAAAAAAAATCCAATCTCAAACATCCAACCATCCTGTTATAACAACAGAAAAGAGACAGAGACAACTTAGGCAAGTTAAGGGATTCAGACAGCACAAGCACTCAGGCCCTCTCGGCTCAGCAGAGAGCCAGTCTCTTGATGTCTTATAATTTTGCACGGTGGTGTTTCATCACCATCCACGTCACGTTTTACTTCTACTCCTATTATTTGTGTTTGTGTTCTCGCCCCTAAATTGCTTTAATCTCTAAATCCCTGTTATTACATTTCCTTCTCTTCCAACTCTGGCTTTTTAAAGCATGCCTAATATCACACACCCAAATCCTAGAAGCATCAGAGCAAAGTTGCCCAAGGCGGAGAGACAAAAAAATAGAAACTCCATATTAGCATTTTCAGCAGTGGGTGTGGAGTCCCTACGAAGAACCAAATGCCATGTGGTGCAGACAGAGACATCACCCTGCTCTCTAGATGGGTATGCTGGTGACCCCCCCCACTTCAAAAGGGGTGCTGTATCATCACTGGGAGTTCATCTGTGGATCACTACTGGGAAATCGCTGCTGGTGCAGATGGCTCCTGTCTCAGAGCCTCTGTGGTGGGATGTCGGCAGGCACTTGAGTCTCAGAGGGAAAGTCGGCTTTTCTCCATTGTACTGCAAGCCTTCTTCCGGTGACAGCTTGAAGGTGTCCTTAGGAGAAGGTCAATGATTATCATGTCTTCGCTGGCAAGTCTGGAAGAAAGACTAAGCCTTGAAGTTCTTTGTAAAGGTCACGCAGCTCCCCAGATCCAGGCTTGGCCAACGGTCTTGCAGCTGCAGGCCTTGGGCTGGGGACTTTCAAGCACCCTGGGCAGACATCTGCAACACTCTGGGTAAAGAGATGGCCTCCGCTAGTGTGGAAGGCTCTGTGGGAGGGAACTTGGGGAGGAGCCAATCCCTGGGGCAAGATAACCTAAGTGGCCCTTGTTCGTAATACTCAAGGCCACTTGTTAATCCCCCCCCCAGACTGCTCAACCAGGTCTCTACTTTGTGAACATAATTACATTCAGGTAGTTTTGGGACACCCATCACATTGTCATTCATCCTTCCTGGCTGCCAGCAATTAATTTCACTTAATAAATACTTATTGACTGTTGGCTATAGCACTGTGCCAGGACCATGGGATACTTGTGACGAATACAATAAGCTGGCTTGAGCCCTGGTACTGGAGGCAAACAATAAACAAGCAAATTAATTCCTCTGGCATTTATTACAATTAGAAGCATATTTACTATGCTGCTAATGAAACCTAAGCTTCAGGGGCCTCTGGCTTGCATAGTGGGCTCTGAAGGTCCTGAAGGGGCTGAGCCGCGCTTCTGGGGCGTGGGAGGTAGGCTAGTAATTTATTCATGAGCTGTGTTTTGTAACATTGGCAAAAAGCAATATATTTGTGCATCCTTTCTTATAGAAGGTGCCCCACGTGCTCCAGCTTGATTGCAAGGTAAGGAGCCCTGCATAGATTACTACCTGCCAACAGCAGTGAAAGCCGCGTTTGGGCCTTTTGTGGGAAAGCAACTGTGAACTTGTCTGCAGTTGCTATAAACAAACCGGCTCTCATTTGCCGGTTCTCTTTCACAATTGCTCCAGGTTTTCTTATATGCAAATCCAAGTTGATAATGCTCAGCTCCGGAGGGGGGGCTGAGGGGATGGCAGAGAAACTTTGCCATCATTGCAAAGAAAAAGTCAAAAGTAAACAGAAGAACAAACATAATGTTTACTGCAAAGCAGCCTGTTCAGCCTGCATGGCTTCCTTGCCACAAAAAGAAGGGGCGAGTAAAAAGAATGATTTTCCAAAAACAGCGTTGAGATTATTCAAGGCCAGGTGAACTAGGACCCGAGTGAGATTTTGAATTTAAAGTGTGGCTGTGAGAAAAAGAAAAGGCAGGCGACCTGGGAGGCCCCCTGAGCAGGCAGAGCTGGGATGGAGGAAGGGGTGAGAGGGCATCCCAGGAGACCACAGTTAAAACACAGAGCAAATCCTGGTAGTAGCGGCGGAACAGCCATGACAAAGATGGAGGAACCATCCTTCTCTCGGCTGCAAAGATAGCAACAATGATCGGGGAGGCTGATCTGAAGAGTTTAAGTCTGTTTTAGTTAAAGACTTCTGGAGGAAGCTCAGGTGACCTGGGCAGAGTTACCTCTAAGGCAGATCAAGGGAAAAGCGTTTACTTTTTTAATCTTTTAAAAATATATGTACTAGTTCTTTGTGAACGTCAATGTATTTTGAACATATTCACCCCCAATCCTTCCCCTGATTCCTCCGAGATCCACCTCCACCCCCCTACCCACCTCAACTTCATGTTTTGTTTGTAAATAACCCAGAGTCCAATTTCTGAGTGTACACCATGGACCAGAGCATAAACTACTTGCCATGGGCCACACCCTTAAAGGAAATGGGCTCCCCCTCTCCTAGAGCCACGGACTGTCACAGCTCCTTGGTTAGGGCCAGGGACTTGCGGAACCCTTCCCACCCTATGCTGGAATGCTGCCTGGCTACTATGAGTTCACCCAGTGCAGTTTCTCATCACATCTAGAAGACAGTTTCCCTCCAGTCCTGCCTGACCTCTGGCTTTGACAATCTTTCTGCTCACTCTTCTCCAGTGGTCCCCGAGCCTGGAGGGTGACATGGATGTCCCATATGGGGGAAACTTCTTCTCTGCACTTTGATTAGCTGTGCATTTGACTACCTGCCACCGCAAAGAGAAACTTCTCTGGTGAGAGCTGAGAGCTTTGCTAATCCATTCAAAGCTTTTCTTGTTAGTACGTTTGTGTGTTTGATGTGTGCATGGAAGCATGTATGTTGCATAGTATGCATGTAGAAGGCAGAGGACAACGCTGTTGAGTTGGTCCTCCCCTTCCACTGTCATGGGCCTCCTGGGATTTAAACTCAAGTTGTCAGATCTGCACAAGCACTTTGCCAAGTGAGCCATCTCATGGACCCTGAAACTTTTTATTTTGGTTCACAATTTTGGATCAGGATTGTTTGGCTCTATTTGTCTCGGCTGTGGTGTGCTAAAACCACATCATGACAGGAAAGCGTGGAAAAGGAAACCATTCAACTCACAGTTACTGGGAAACAAACAGAAAGAGCCAGCATAGTGGGGTGTAAATGGAGGCTTCTCTCCTGCCTGCCAGTTCCTGAGTAACCACTCAGAGGCTTATGTTAATTATGTTTGGCCAATGACTCAAGCTTATTACTAGCTAGCTCTTATATTTAAATTAATCAATATTTCTTATCTATGCTTTGCCATGTGGTTTGTGGCTTATTACCTCATTTTCTACATATCTTGTTTCCTCTGCAGCTGACAGGCATCTCTCAGACTCCACCCTTCTCCTGTATCTCTGCTTGGATTTCCTGCCTAACTCTATCCTGCCTTGCCATAGGCCAAAGCAGCTTTATTTATCAACGAATGAGAACAACATATATTCACAGCATACAGAAAGACATCCCACATCAGTGGTGTTTGATTTTAATCCCAGGAGTGGGATGATCTCTGTGAGTTT
>PVIU01002455.1:105835-172290 GCA_004026605.1 Ondatra zibethicus | reverse complement strand
CACTGTGATAGACATGCTCCTGCTGCAGGCTTTCCCCACTGTGATAGACATGCTCCTGCTGCATGCTTTCCCCACTGTGATAGACATGCTCCTGCTGCATGCTTTCCCCACTGTGATAGACATGCTCCTGCTGCATGCTTTCCTCACTGTGATAGACATGCTCCTGCTGCATGCTTTCCTCACTGTGATAGACATGCTCCTGCTGCAGGCTTTTCCCACTGTGACAGATATGCTCCTGTACTGTGAGCCAAAATAGCTCCCTTTGTCTTTATGTTGCTTTTGGCAGCATTTTTTTTACAGCAAGGATAACAATAACCAATACAAAATATGAGAGAACTTTTTATTTGTTTGTTTTTTGGGACAGTGTTTTACTATGTAGCTCTGACTGTCCTGGAACTCACTCTGTAGACCAGGCTGACCTCAAACTCAAAGAGATACACCTTCTTCTGCCTTCCAAGTGCTGGAATTAAAGGCATGTGCCACCATGCCTGGCATGAGAGCCCTTTATAACAACAACAACCACAAAACGTTCAGTGAGCCTCAAACAATTGTTACCACATGCCAGTGATCACGTCAGAGGAACAGCAGGTGGCACTTGAACTTCAAGAGTTTGGCTTGCCAGAACACAAGGCACTAATGGGTGAATCTTGGATAGGCAAGGCCCCGAGGGCTTCGGTTCCAGAGTGCCTCTTGCTATTGCTATGCCTTCACATGTTTGCCACTGCTATTTTCTCTGGTATCTGGCTTGGTGTGACTGGGTGTGGGGCGAATGCCCACTGCCCTTAATGTGGTGTGATTATCTCAAGGAAATATCCTGTTCTACTGGGCATTTTAACCTATTGCTTATTATGAAGATAATTTTATTTTAAACTGTGTACTGTTTAACTGAAGCAATGATGTTATACAATCAGAGTGTTAGTTTAAATAGAATTTTGATGAGTAAGGGTTATTGACAAATATACTAAGGGATTATGATAGAGGTTAGTTTAGTGATAGAATTAATATTGGTAAAGGTGGGAAATGTTGCCCCTGCCCCTGATAGAGCGTGGGCTGCAGAGGATAGAAAATTGGAACAAGGAAGTGTCACACAGCTAGGACTTATGAGTTTCTCTTGAGAAGCCAGATAGACCGTGGCTTGGGCTAATAAATAAGGAAAATAACCAAGTCCCAAGAGTTAGATCAACTTCTTTTTAATATTGGGAAATGTGTTTATGAGTTTCAGTGTGCATCGTACCTAACACAAAGTTTTAAATAATGATTTCGTATAACTAGAAAACAAAGAATTGGATAGCTAGTTAAGATAATTGGACAGAACTTTAAAATATTAAAATAAAATTAGTAGCCTGTTTTTCTAGCAATTATAAAAACAGCTTCCCATGTAAACAGTTTGGCTGAAAGGCTCCTGATCCATGAGAAATCAAAAAGATGAATGTTTAACTGTGTGTGGATTCTTGAGAATAATTTGTTTTTCATCTGTAATATGTAAGATGTTTAATTATATAAGAGAAATGGGAAACATGTCGAGTTTTTTACTTTTATTCATTGTAATCATTCACTTAAAAATAGAATGTAGTCACGCTGTAATTTTTATATTCTTGAAAGATTCTGCTGGGGTTTAAGCTGCAAGAGAAAGAATAAAGAATGGACAGGAGACATCAGCAAGTCGTGAGAAGGAAGTCGTCAGAAAAGACACAGGAGGGAAACATCAGGGCAGAAGAACAGAATAGAAAAAGAATAGAGTAGAACAACAGAAAGAATAATGAAATGAAGTGAAGCTTTTATCCCTCAGTAAAGAAGTCTGTGTGGTTTTTCTTACCAGCTCTGCACCTGGCTCCCTGGCTCTCTGACCTGCAGGAGGTCAGACTGTCTGTAACCACACAACTGTGATTTCCCTGATTCTGATGCCAATTTGAATGAACCTCTTCTTTATTCCTGGGCTGCTTATGAAAGGACTGAGAAAAATCCTATTCTATCTTAATAAGTATTATTGTTATTCTCTGCAATGCAACTTAAATCACATAGAAAGTACATGAGCACTTGACTGTGTCTATGACTTATCCTTAACTTAAAATTCTGAGTTTTCTACTTAGAGTTTATTGCATTATTTCCTGAGTGATAAGAGTTCTGTGACATAGATTCTAGGGTCCTCAACTCAGCTCGATTTAGAGTTTGTTACTGAGTTCAGTTTTGGAGCCATAATCTCTGCTGGTTTGAGTGAATGACAATCTTTCTTCAAGTCATATTCATAAATCCGGAAGCTCATTTTATTCATTGATCTTACTTGTTATTTTTATAATAACATTTAAGTTAATGAATGCCTACATGTGACTTGTTTTTGATTTAATTACAGAGCCAAAATAACACCTATAATTATAGATGTAACAGGCAGTCCGTTCTCTACCCAGATAGCCTTTCCCCTATAATCTCCTATGATCCTTCTCATTCAGCTATTGATCCAGTACTGACAAAGTATCAAAACATCAACTCCTAAGAGACCAGGCTTTTGTGCCCAGCCCACCCCTTGCTTCTCATTCATGTCAATGCTAATGTGATGCCATTTAACACAGTTCAGGAAATTTCATAAAATCAGCTTTTTGGGAAGGACCTTTGATCAAAGATGGACAAAATCACAGCGCTCCAGGGATTGTCTGGAAATGAGAGTGATAAAACATGTTTCCTTTTGTCATGAGTTAAATCTCCAAGGTCCATTTTATGCCCCCAGAGAAAGAGATTCTCCTGTCTGAGAACAGAGCAAACAAAGATAAAAAGACAACAGCCCCATCATTGATAAGACCTGTCTTATACTGTGCAACTGGTTCTTTAATGTGCAACTAAAAAGTGCTAAAATAGAACATTGATTCATGCCTGTTTTCTCAGATTCAGTCTGCAGATGTAACTTTTCAAGGTTTTCCCCTTTTCTGAAGTATAGGGTATGATAAACACACACACACACACACACACACACGCACACACACACACACACACTGCATCCATGATATAAATAATTTTACTACTTGTGAGGGCTTGGGAAAGTTATTTAACTTCTATGAGATTCAGTTTCTTTGTGTGCTTTCCATAGACCTTAAAGCCCATAGTATTAACTGAATGACTGTGTAACGCAATGAAGTGCCTGATGCCCAAGGATGGTAACTGAGAACTCATCTACCTGCAGCTTTCCACCACGGCTTGTTTTCAAACTCTCCAATTCCGTCAGCAAGACAAATATGTACTAAAGCTGCGGGTGTTGGCCACACCTTATCCCTGAGGACACCGGGAGCTCGGGCTTCGCTGACCTTGGCAGCCCTATTTAGCTAGCTCCTTTCCCTAGTCATGCTACATTTTCAATGTGCCTGCCACAGTTAATGTACTAAAAACAGTGTGGAGAGGTGGAATCTTCAGTGGATGCTCGGACGATGCTCTTATGGATGCAGCACTGCCGTTGTCTCTCAGAGTGGGCTGGTGGAGGGGTGGTTAGCTATCACAGATTAGTATCTAATGAAAGGATGAATTTGGCCCCTTTGTGTTCTCTCTCTCTCTCTCTCTCTCTCTCTCTCTGCATTGCTCACTCTTGATCTCTTTTCTGTCCTACACATTGGAATAACATGATATGAAGACCCTAACTAGATATGAACCTTCTTACCTTGGTAATAAAAAAAAAATCTCTTTTTCTTATAGTTACCCAGTCTCGGGTATTATGTGAAAACATCACACAACAACTAGAAAATTCTGCTTGGATATTTTTCACCAATTTTTTTCTCATACACAGAGACTTAAAATTTACTAGGAACATTATTATGTTAAAGAAATTAAGAAAGAGTTCATAAAACTAGCCATAATTTAATAATCATCATTGTCTCTCACATTCTTAGCTGTGTTTTTTTTATGAATTTAATGTACTTTCAAAATAAAACTTTTAATATTATTGGTTCCAAAGTGACCATGTGAACTTTAAAATTTTCCCTAGAAAGGTTTTAGAAGTGGCCAAAAGGAAGAAAAAATGAGAAATGAAGAAAGATGCTGGACTTAAATGTGTGTGACAACTGACTACTTAAACCACTGCATTGATCTTCAATTTACACACCTTTTCTCATTACAAATATATAATTCAGTAGCCTTGGTTTATTTTTAGGGCTGTGCGGTTAGCTATCGTAACAGTCCAATTTTTAGGACATCTATATCATTTTGAACAAAAACAAAAACAAATCACAAAAACCCCAATATCCATTAGAGTTTAATCTCCATTTCCAACTCCTAGGCCTAATCAACTGTTAATTTACTTTCTCTATATAAATCTTGGGCATTTCACAAAAATTGAATTATGCAATATGTGGGTTTTATGTCATCACGATGACTACCCAAACAGAAAAAAAGACATTTCGATGTGCATTTATAGGTAGACAGCACAGGATATATGAAATGTAGCTTTTTTGGGGAAAATAAATACAATTTACTTTGCTTGTATTTACTTAATCTGTGATAGTATATATATAATTGGGGGCCTGGGTATTTCTGAACTTAAAACAACCGTGAAGCCAGTGTGTTTTGCTTGTGCCTTTATGTATCCCAAAGACAAATTGTAACCAGGGTCCTTAACTACTCCAGGATTGTTCTGCTATATTATAAATCCAAGCCCTGGCAAACAGCAATCATTCCCAAACCATAGGTGAGATTTTCTTACTCCAAAGAAAACAAGTAGCACACGGGAGAGTCAGGATGCCAAGTGGAAACAAGTAGCACACAAGAGAGTCAGGATGCCAAGGGAAAACAAGTAGCACACGGGAGAGTCAGGATGCCAAGTGGAAACAAGTAGCACACGAGAGAGTCAGGATGCCAAGTGGAAACAAGTAGCACACGGGAGAGTCAGGATGCCAAGGGAAAACAAGTAGCACATGGGAGAGTCAGGATGCCAAGGGAAAAGCACTGAGAAGCACTCCCTAGGGCTGGCGATGGCGTGAGGCCAGCACAGGGTCCTGGGTTTAGCTCACCAGCACAGACTTCAAGAGCTGGCCACCAGCACGGACTCACAACCACTGCTCAGGGCTCCGCATTTAGAATTTGGTGTTCTGAAGCCTTGTCTTAACATCGCATTTTAAGTATTTATTTGTTTGTTTGTTCACTTATTTAATGTATATGAGTGGTTTGCTTGCATGTACGTCTATGCACCATGTGCATGCCTGGGGCCAATGGAGGCCATAAGATGATGTGGGATTCCCCTGTGTATATGATGAACATAGTTTCTGCGTCATTATTTGGGTCTGGGTGGCTGGGAAATGAACAAGCAGTCTCTACCTACAGTAAGAGGGCTTTAGATGGCGTGGAACTGGAGTTTTGGTTGTTGAGCCACCATGTGAGTGCTAGGAATAGAACTCGGGTCCTTTGGAAGGGCAGCCAGGGTTCTTACCTGATGAGCCTAAGGGCTGGAGAGGTGACTCAGTGGTTAAGAGCACTTTCTGTTCTTGCAGAGGACCCGGATTCTGTGTGCAGCACCCACATGGTGGCTCACAGCTGCCAGGGAGAGCAGGTGATGCTGGGCAAACTACCATTGCTTGAGTAGGCAAGGTCCTTTCTTTACTGTGAGGGAATGTTTTAAATTTTACTTTCTTCTGCTAAAAGTTTTAAGAAAAGCCTTTCAATATGCTTGGCAAACCACTCGGAGTGTGTGTGTGTGTTCTCCCAACACCATCTAGACCTTTCCTGGCTGTGTTTGCTCTCTTTCCAGCAGACACCATGAACTAACAGCATAGGAAGTGAATACTCTGAACATTTTATAGAAATGATATAAACAAAAATTTACATATTTCTTTAAAAATACTAATTTAAAATAAAGTGTTAAAAATTAATCTGAAGTCAGCTAGTTTTGGTGGCGCACACCTTTAATCCTGGCACTTGGGAGGCAGAGGCAGGGAGATCTCTGAGTTTGAGGCCAGCCTGGTCTACAGAGTGAGTTCCAGGACAGTCAGGGCTACATAATGAGATCCTGCCTATTTTTTTTTTTTTTTTTTTTTTGGTTTTTCAAGACAGGGTTTCTCTGTGGCTTTGGAGTCTGTCCTGGAACTAGTTCTTTTAGACCAGGTTGGTCTCGAACTCACAGAGATCCACCTGCTTCTGCCTCCCGAGTGCTGGGATTAAAGGCATGAGTCACCACCGCCCGGCTATGAGATCCTGTCTTGAAAAACCAAAACCAAAACAAAACAAAATCTAAAATCCAACTTGTGGTATTCCAGTGCTGATATTTAGTCTTTCGGAGTCCTGGGTGACTCTAGCAAAGTGCTTTGCTTGCGTCTGCAACAGCTTCTTGGCACAACTCCAAGCCATCACAGTAAGTTGAGGAGAACTTTTCAACCTAGAATGCCATCTTCCTTCCTGTTCAGTGTTCCTTCCTGCCTCTGTGTGCATTTTTTTCTTGACTGGCATTCACACTTACTCTTAGAACATTGTAGTGAAGGTATTATCCTTGATTTTTCTTGATAGTGAGATCACCCTTTGAGCTCTTTTTTTTCTCATCTGTATTTACCTTTCCTTTGCTCTCTTGAACATGGGATAAGTTATATTTGAAAACACATTTTTTCTCTGTTATTGTCGTCTTTCTTGTCAGCTAAAATGTGATAAGTACATTATATTAACTTACAGTCATTCAATTTGCAGAACCCAAGGATATACAAATACCTTGCTGTATGTTGGTATTGCTACCTATTCCAGACTATATTGGGTCCAAAAGATGACAATATGTTTTTCAACTCATTTTCCACTTCTTTTACTTAAACATATTACTTAACAATATTCATTCTTTTGATTTTCAGTAGTTAATCTGATTAGACTCTAAGTCTACCTCAACCTGTAGGTCATGACCCCTCTGGGGGTCAAATGACCCTTTCACAGGGGTTGCATAGCAGATATCCTACATATGAGATATTTACATTGTGATTCATAACAGCAGCAAAATAATTTTACAGTTGCAGGTCGCCACAACATGAGGAACTGTAGCAAAGGGTTGCAGCCTTAGGAAGCTTGAGAACCGTGGTGCTAAGCAAAGGGTAGTAAGCTGTGTCCCACAGCCCAATCTCTGTTGTCTGTTTATATATATTAAAAACACTGCCACTCTTCCCTCTTCTCCATGTTTTGCTTTCACATTATAATAGCAGGGGTGAAGAGCAGACACAGAGACCCCGTATCTTAAAGTTTAAAAAAAAAAAGGCAACCCTCACTTCTTTGATAACCTCTGATGTTCTGTCTTACTTAGTCTATTTAAAAAGAGAGGCAAGATACGTTCGGTTTCAGAAGGAAAATAATGTGAAAAGAGCAGCACGTGGCAGTTTTGCGCTTTTGCTGTTGTTGCTGCCCACAGAAACAAGTGTGCTCTTCTTACCCTGCTGTTCTCAGACAAGTGGACAGTGAAACACGGCACTAGATGAGTCGGCTTAATATCCCTTTTTAAGCTGAAGGGTCGTCTCATGGCATAAAGTCATTTCCAACCTTAAACTGTAGAGGCAAATCAGGAATAAAGCCTCTTATTGTCCATCAGTGGTTTCTTATGCTTCTGAAAGATTGTCAAGCAAGGATTTGGGGCTTTGAACTTCAGTGTGCTCCGACATAGATGACTCTGCCACTCACCTAGCTCACTAGCCTCTCGCAGGATGGCAGTGGATGTGCAGGGTCGAGACAATTGATGAGCGAGCTCTCGAAGCTCGGTTGTTTATTGATAATGAGCATTATTTGTTTACTATCTCTACCTGTCACAAGCTCTGTCAGTGAAGATGGTAAATGCCTTCTCCTTGGGGTCAAGAATTTCTGAATCAGGAAAAAAATAAATAATAAGGTACTTTATGTATCTCTCTCTCTCTCTCTCTCTCTCTCTGTGTGTGTGTGTGTGTGTGTGTGTGTGTGTGTGTGTGTGTGTGATTGTGTTCACATGCCACAGTGCATATATGGAGGTCAGGGGAAAACTTCAGGGAGTTGGTTCTCTCTTTCCACATGTGGGAGCCCACTCAGGGATACCTTAGGCTTGGTGTCATATGTCTTAAGCCACTGAGACATCTTATTAGCCCAGTAATAAGGTATTAAATAACTGAGTACTGGACTTTGATTGTTAGAAGCTTAGGACTCTGATGACATTTTTATCTCAATTTATCCTAATTATTTATTTGAAGCAGGGTCTTATAACCCAGGCTAGGCTTGAAGCCATTATGTAGTCAATAATGACCTTAAACTTCTGACCTTCTTATCTCCATCTTCAAAATATCTATGCCCCGAACTGTCAGATGATCCTGATAGATGCTAAAATAACCAGTTTCTCTCTGGCGTATGCAGAGCACTGTCTGATGTGAGCTTCATAAGATACTATTCAGTACAGATCACGTGCTACTATTATGGAGAAATTTATTTAGGTTTTTTGAGACTGGGTATCTCTGTGTAGCCTTGGCTGTCCTGGAACTTGTTCTGTAAACCATACTGGCAGAACTCACAGAGATCTGCCTTCCTCTGTCTCCTAGTGCTGGGGACTAATGGCGTGTCCCACCACCACCTGGCTAGAAATTTTAAAAAATGTTATGTTGCCAAATTCATCATTAATGGTTTTTGAGTTTTTAGCTGATGTAAGTTCTCCCCTACCAAGTTAAGTTATCCAAATCTTCTCTTAAACACCTGAAATGTCTTGACTACATACCTAGAAAAATCAGTGGGACTGTATTAAGATGATTAGAATTAAGAAATGTATTTTGTAAAGTAGCAAATTATGAACTTCAAAGAAATATAGTAATAGTCGATTAAAACTGGAACTAAATTAACTTATTCGTTCTTAACTAATTGTTTTCATTTTATTGTCATTTATTATTATCACCATTATTGTTATTTGAGAAAGAGTCTTGCTATGTAGCTCTGGCTGGCCTTGACATGACTAGATGAGACTGGCCTCAAAGTTAGAGAAATCCCCCTGCCTTTGCCTCCGAGTGCTGGGATTACAGGTGTGTACCATCATGCTAGGCTCTGATTTTAATTGGATTAAATTTAGGTAGCCATATGTGAACAAGACGGGTTCCCTGTATCCCATGGAACAGTCAGGTTTAGATGAGCAAGTGAGCTAGAAAGGAACTAAAACATGCATATACAAAGATAAACAGAAGTTATAGATAGTAATAATAGTATCTTATTAAAGGGCATAAATCAATGGGAAAGCATACTGCCTCTTAGACATGAAGATTGTCCAAAGGTCACATTTTCTCCTAATTGAAATACACGTCTAATTCAGTTCCTCTAAAAACCCCAACAGGGTTTTCTTGCAACTGAAATACATATTCTTTTCATTACCACAAAAGACATTTGAAAAGGGCATGATGTGTTCAGGTACGTACCCTACTATGATGCTATGGTGACCCCCCCCACCTCAGATAAGGTGATAACACGTGACTGGGAGAGACAGATAAACTCATTAGCAAATCCAGCAATAGTTCCAGGTTTATATGATGAATGTGACATTTCAGTTTAGTACGGAAGGAGCAGGGTCTGGAGAGATGGCTCAGAGGTTTTGAATGCACATGGTTCTTGCAGAGGTACCAAGTTCAGTTTCCCACACTCACATCAAGAGGCTCACAACAGCCTGTGTCTCAGTTCTGAGGGAACCGAATGTCTCAGGCCTCTGAACATCAGCACTTTGGTGCACTATCCACACAGAGGCATCATGATCCACATAATTAAACTTAATTAATTTTTTAAAAGAAAGAAAAGAATAGTTTAAATCGTCCTGTGTGGATAGATATGAGAATCTTTATAGAATATAATGAAAGTAGATCTCTTTTCACGTATTGCAGAGTATTTAAAGTTCATCCAGCTTATTTTTTATTAGTTCTCAATAAATCACGGAAACCTCTCAATTTCAGTGTTTTTCTTTTAATGTATAGATTGTATAATTTGAATCCTTTATATAGACAGTGTAATAAAGCCATGCAATAAAGATACAGACAACCATGCTAAACCAATGAAAAGTATATGAGTCTTTTATGCGCCAGTGATCAGGAGCAGGCTCTTCTCTCCAAGTATCTTGGTGCTGAAGCTCAGGGCTTTAGCGTTTTTTAAAAGGCAAAAACACCAAGTGTGGAGGCGCACATCTTTAATTCCAGCACTAGGAAGGCAGAGACAGGCAGAGTTCCAGGACAGCCTGGTCTGCACAGTGAGTCCCAGGACAGGTAGGCCTATATGTAGAGATCCTGACTTAAAAACAACAATGGTAATAATAATAATAACAATAATAAATAAGGGCAAAACTCACAATTACACCAATGTTAGATGAGGGTCAGAGTAACCTTGCTACATTTGTTTTGACAGAACATAGTAGTTATTTGAGACACATGACAATTAGGCTTGACTTATACCTTCTTCAGTTATTTTAGTTGAAGTTTACATAAATGTTAATTAGTTTGGCTAATACATCTGGACCATGGTCCGGATCATGAAAACCCTCAAATGTGTTGTCAAGGCAGATGTGACTGTTTTGGGCAACAGGACTGAGAAGCGTCTATGCAGACAAAACGGAGTCAGGACGAGGTAGCGCTATCTTAGTCACTTCAGCAGGACATAGGTGACTAGTGTAAACTCCATCTCTTCCAGAAAGATGGAGACAGAAGATGGATAGTGATTTCTCATATCACAAAGAAAATTAAACCGTCTTGTTTAAATAGCGTGGGACTAGGGGCATAGCTGAATGGGTAGAGTGCTTGCCTAGCATACGCAATCCCCGACCCCTAATAAAATCTGGTGTGCTGGCATCACACCTGGAATCTCAGCCCTTCCGGGGCCCGAGAAGGAGGACTGCAAACTCATGATCAGCCAGAACTATGAACTAAATCTCTCTCTCAAAATAAAATTCAAAGGACTGGGGGTGTAGCTCATGGGATCCCAGCTAGAGAAAAAACAGGAGCCCTCACACTCCCTGGAGACTGCGTGTGTAAGGACTGTATTTTGAACGATTGTGGTTTTGATAGTAAAAGAAGGCAATGAGCCATGTGAGAGGTGACAGTGTCAGAAATACAAACTCATCACCAAGAGTCACTTTAGGGAACACATCGTAAGAGCAGTAAGAGGGCCGCATCTCATCGCTTTAACTTAGCACAAGAATTCAAAGGTACTTTAAATTTAGGGAGGTAACAGGAAGTGCAAACCGCATTGGCACATTTTCTAGCTGGATGACCAAGCAGCCTTTGTCTTGAATTCAGCACAGACTTCAGTCAACCTACACTGTCATTTCTTGGTTTGGTAGAACATGTGCTGAGACTATCTTCAATCCCGAAGAATGATCCATTATCTGTCTTGAGAACTCCTGTCTTCTATTGTTCATGTGAAGATCAAAATGCAACAATTTTCAGTCACTTGTCCTTTCTTTCCCCGGCTCCTGCTAATAAGCCCTGTAAGAACTTGGTATCACCCAATGACCACTAACCAGCGCAACTAGTCTTGACATTCTTCAGTATTTCATCCCTTGCTATATAGAGAATTTTCACAGCACATCCGGAGGTGGTGTTAGCGTTAAAATATGTAAGCAATTTAGAAAAGACTTTCTCTTTTTAAAACCAGTCACTCGCCTTATCCAAGCTGTATTCTGTGTCTTGTAGGTGACACTCCCATCCACCAGAGGTCTCTAGCTCACTGATAACTGATTGTCTTCTACAGAATATGTTAAATCCGTACCATCCCATACCGTAGCCACTGCCTAAATTTTATTGAAATCAAATGAAATAAAAATTCAGTCCCTCAGTTGCCTTATTACTTTTTAAGTGTTCAGTAGCTCATGTTGGACAGTACAGACATCAACTACTTCTATCATGGCAAAAAGAGAGAACACTTCGCTAAGTGGTGTGCGTTTAAGTCATAGATGTGGAAATAGTTCGGGAGCACAGTGTTAGAAAAGAAAACTGGGTCCCTAACTTTGTGTTCGAGTCACCCGTTTATCTGCACGGTATCCTGGTCAGAAGATGCAAACGGTCTCTACGTTGTATCCAACTTACTACCTCTCAGAATAAGCGTGTTATGTTATTTTGTTCTAATTACTCATAGCTATCATCCTTTTTGAGATAAAGTCTCGTTATATAGTTCTCACTGGCCTGGAAATTGCTGTGTAGGCGAGGCTAACCTCGAACTCACGGAGTTCTATTTGCCTCTGCTTTGTCTGGAATCAAAGGCATGGGCCACCAAACCTAGTCCTCCTCTTAATTTTTTTTTATTTATTTATTGAGAGAATCAAGAGTGGAAAATTTTAAGAAAGAAAATGTGGCCAAAAGAAAAAAATGTACTAGAAGGTCTTGATACTGTGCTCAGCTGTGCTCCTGAGAAAGATGGTAGATGGAGAAAGTTGCTAAACTTCTCTGGGCCTGAACCTGCTTCTGGATAAAATAAGTGTGGGTCCAGATGTCCTCTAAGACCTAAGACACTGAGACCCAAACCCCAAGTGCAGAGCCATAGTACAAACTCCTTAGCAAAGCCCAATCTCTGGCCTACGTAATAGGTTTCTGTGCACCTGGATCACTATGGCAATGTCTGCCGCACGTCAAGGTGAACTTCAAAGTCACAGGAAACCACAGCTTCAGAGAGGCTGTGGTGGAACAGAAAAGCTTAATTCTTTAGAAGGCCATGTTAGAAGACAATGGCTAATTTTAATGTAAGTATAATTTTCTATTTTATTTAATTGGGCCCTTTAAGGATGATACCAACCTGATTTTAAATTGTTGATGAGTCACGGCTAGTGCACTCCTTCGATTAGAATATTTCATAACAGCACCATGACTTCATTTCAAGCTTTGTGGCTATGGAAATACAAATAATCGCTTCTCCCTGTAAGACGCCCCCCTGCCCTCGACAGGGACGCCACTCTTCCTACCGAGACCTCCACATGGACTCCAGACTCTGTTCTAGCATGCAAAATTCGAAGAACTGGAACTTTTAAACTATTATTATTAAAGAAAAAGAGGTTAAGTTTTTTATATGGTCGCTTTTCTCAAATTCTAGATAAGAATTTTTTGAGCCTGGAGTTTCTCTTGCAGGTAGGCTTCAGTCTTCAGCCAGTGGCCAGGCTGCCATATCTTTCAGAGCTAACCATTATTCGTAGTGGGCTGGCTATGGGGGAAATCAGTCATAGGACTGAGCTTCAGAAGGGAAGTGTGGAGAGAGGGAGGCAGATGAAAATGCAAACTGTGGTCAGAGGTGTCAGTTGTAGTCCCAGGTGCTTTGTTAGCAGGAGGGGGAAAAAAACTTCACACAACCCCACCTGAATTCTTTCAACCACAATGATGCCAAGAAAATACACGCTAATTATGAGCAGGAACATTATCTATTAATATGTTAATGAAGCAGGTTTGCTAATGGTGAGAGACCTGAATTTTAATAAAATTTTAAGAGCTTCTTGATTACGTGTTTGTTAGTCGATCTGATCATTTAAAATTATCTCTAGGTGGCTTTACGTGGAATAAAACCTACATTAGAACTGTATTCTAAACAGGCCTTAATGAAGCAGGTGAGGGGACCATCTGTGACATAAACACTGGCAGCCAGAAATTCACTTCTAAAGACATGGAAACTAGTTAGCAGGAAACATGTTATCATACCTGCCAGTAACAGCTTTCAATGTCGGTAATTTATTTATGCATTTGCTTGCTAATTTTTCAAACATATTTGCTTATGAAAATAATGTTCGATTGAATTAATGGATACTGTCTTTCAATATTGGAAGGGTTGTTTTTCATTAAAAAAAAAATCCCTCTAGTGTCCTGTTTGACAACATCCCATATATAAGTGAGAACTCTTTTATCTCAAACAATCCTAGACATCTTTTGAGAAAGAGAAGGAGTCACGAGATATCCAAGTCAACCAGAGTTGCTGTGGGGGACTTCAAAGGTGTGGCTCTGAATAGATGAAATCGGGTTCTGTTTTCTCCAAGATGCTCTTGGCATCAAAGAGCCTAGTAATCCCTATCTGCATTTCTAGGAGAAGGGGGCGGGGGGGGAGCACTTGGCAACCTTCTTCATTATGCATATATAGAATCACAGGCTGTGACTAGTGGAGGAGCCTAGACTGTCACCCTGAAGGTCCTAGAGAGCAGAACTCTGATGTGAGCCGAATGTATCCCTGAGAGCCCAGGCGGTGCAGGGGTGGGTAGGTCTGGAAGCTTGTGTGCCAGCGCTTTCCTGTGATCTAACCGCGGCTAAGGTCCCTGTCTGCTCTGTTCGGTATGAACAGATTACGACAGAGTTCAGTGAAGGAAGTGACATTACCGTTAGAAGCAATGAAACAATGATGATCGCAAATGCAGGTGACGCCACACGCCCGCACCAACATGAGCCAAGAATAAAGTGAAGGAAGTAGGTCGGATGAAAGGAGGAAGAGCGGGGCCTCTATTCCTGGTCGAAAAGTCTAGAGATTTGAGATCACAACTGGAAGTCACTTTTGAAGAAGGACCCCGGTCGAGAAATCACGTACTTCTTCCTGAGCTGACTTCCTTCCTGCAGGTAGCCATCCATATTCGTCAGATTTGTTTATTTCCCAGGCTATTCATCGGATCGGCTCAAAATAAACTAATACTTAATAATCTTTAAATAGCTAATGGTTGCTTAAATTTTGGTAGTGTATCTTACTGGGATTTTCCACACCCTCATCACCACTCCACCCCCCTTTTCTTAAGAAACAACTTCAGGCAACTGGTCATTTAAAGGGATGCTCATTGGGCCTCAAGTGAATTTCTTTGATGGCATGCTGCCCTCTAGAGGTTGCAGCAAACAGGCGGCGCAGAAGCCAAGGAGGGACGGAGCGCTGTCCAGGACCTCTGATTTTTCATAAACAATGGTTCAGTCTTCATCAAGCTACATTTCGGCGCCAGAAAAAAAAAGTCATAGAACGTATTAGATATTTTTAAAGGTCTTAACTAAGGTGAAATCCCTTTCTTCCTCCACCCTTCCCTCCCTCCCACCTTTCCCTTCTTTCCTTCCTACTTACTGAGATTTTTAAAAGACTCCCAAGTATAGCTAGGAATGTCCAGCCTCTCTCTAGCATTCGGGAGACCCTAGGTACCACCTCCAGTGCCTCAAAATAAAATAAAAGAAACATTAAAAAAGATAAATAAAGATCTGCCACAGGAAAAGGAGTGAGAGAAATGTACACACGCTTAAAAACCTACTAGTTAGGGCAACAACCTCTTAGCCGTCACTGGTCCTTGCATGTACCACCATGTTTAACTCTCACCTCACTTTTATAGAGATCTTAAAGGGCATGGGGCAGGACTGCAAAGCCTGCCCCTGAACCCAGCTTTCCTTGTTTCAGAACTGGTGTAGCGTTTGTCGCTAGGAAAAGAGATTGGTTAGAACTTAGTATTTAAATGACTAGCTTTGTGTCCTTCTAATCATATGCAATAGTCATGACTAGTTTTTTATTTTGGTAAAAGAAAGGGTTTATGGACCTAAAAGAACGACATTGACAATACATTTACCTAAACCCTCAATTTGATTAACATAGTCAAGACAGAAGTTCAAACATGAAAAAATGTGTAATGCAATATAGGTAACGGGCCAGGGAGAAAGTCAAATCCTAAAATCTGTGAGTGAAAGACACAAAGTTACAAGACCAAGCACTGGAGACATGTGGCATTTAAAGTGAACTGATGACCCTGGGCAATAAAGTGTTCACTACACAAGGACCTGAGTTCAGATCCCAGTACCCAATACAAGTCAGGGAGTTGGCAACCTGTGTCATCCCAGTGGTGGGGCAGGATGATCTCAGAGGCTTCGTAGGCAGACAATATAGCCAGATCTACAGCTCTGGGTTCACTGAGAGGCCCTGTCTCAAAAACTAAGGTGGAGAGTGATAAACCTGCTTCACACAGATCTTTGTTCTTCACAAGCATACATACACACATGCACATGCACGGGTATGTACTCATGCCTACACCACACACACACTCAAGTGAGACGATGATCTCTTGCCTTCTCATGCTGCCTGCACAAGAGGCCATCTGAGAGTCCTGGGCCCTTCACACAGGGCATGTGCTGCCTGGAGGGTGCTCAGCTGAGACACACCCTTTTTCACTGCATCTTCATCCCCATCTCATGCTCCTTGAACTAGATGGAAACAAAACTGTCAGGGTAGGTGATCGAGCCCTTTTTGTTGCTGTGTTAGTGGGGAGAAGGGAGGGTGGAAGGTCATAGACCAGAGAATTATCAGAGTAATAAACCATGGCCACTGGCACTTTATATGTATGACGCCCCACAGGTAATGTCACAGGTATCTGTGACACAGATAGTCTCACAGAATCTTAGATGTGAAAGGAACTTTGCAAACTTCTTTTGTAATCTATTGAAGATGCACAAGCCCTTGCCTTGCCTATATTATGTTACTGGAATCTGTCCTTGTCTTGATTTCCATCCATGCTCCCTCAGGCAGGTGTTGGAGGTTTGGGAGCAGATAATTAGAGTTCTATGAGATTTTCCTAAATTCTGTCTTCATTAGGGAAGAACACTACTTCCACCCTCCTCTCAGTACTGACCACCCCCCATTGTTCCTAATCCATCCCCAGAGTGCAGGAGTGCCAGTGGGGCCATTTTGTGATGATTTAGTGATATTCCTAGTGAATTTCACAGTTTCTGAAATGTCTCCTGGTCATTAAAAATTAAAAAAAAACAGTACTGAGAAAGCTGTAAAAAAAAGATAAATTTTTAAAAGTGTAGGGTCCCCTTCTTTTGTAAAAGGAACTACAAGAGGAGGCTAACAACCCGCCATTTAATAGCCAAAGTTGCCTGGGAGAGCGACAGTAGCTTGTGAATAGAAAGCTGCTTTTAAATAAGCATGATATAGAGTGGCCTGGCGCTGTATGCTTAGGTATAAAAGAGAGCTTGGGGAAAAAAAGAGAAAGAGACAGAAAAAAGGAAGCTTGTCTCAGTTACCACGATCACACCACCGCTTTCCCTGATGGAAATGTCTCCTAATATATCCTGTTGCATGTCTCAGTTACCACGGTCACACCACTGCTTTCCCTGATGGAAATGTCTCCTACCATATCCTGTTGCAATTTTAGGCCAATTTTCTGGGCCAGTGCTCCATGAAAATGTCCTGAAGGCTTTGGGGTGTGACTCAGTGGGTAAAGCATTTGAATGGCAAGCATAAGAACCTGGATTGGGATACCCATAATTTATATAGAAATGCCAGGTGGGGTGATACATACCTGCACTCCCAGGGACAAAAAGTGAGAGACAGAGACAAGTGCATCCTTCTAGGCCTATGGTCAGCTAGCCTGGCTTCTGTAACAGAAATCTGGGCTGAAGAGAGATTCTTTCTCAAACAGAAAGTGGAAGGCACCTGAGGACTAACACCTGCATAGATTGTACACACACATGCACACAGACACACACACACACGTGCAGGCAGGCACACACACATGTGCACACAGGCACACATGCATGCAGGCACACACACACACACACACACACACTCACACATATGTGCACACACATACATGCAGGCACACATACACGCAGGTACACATACATGTATACACAGGCACACACATAAATACACACAGGCACACACATACATGCAGGCACACACACACACAAATACACACAGGCAGGCACACACACGTGCACACAGGCACACACACAAATGCACACAGGCACACACACATACATGCAGGCAAACACACACACATGCACACAGAAACACACGCATGCATGCAGGCACACACACATACATGCAGGCACACACACATACACACACACGTGCACACAGGTACACGCACCACGACCAGGATCCCACACAAAGTACACTCTAAGTCCATAGGACCTCTACATACCCTGTCTCCTGTTCCCTTGCAGATGTTTGAGGAACTTCCTTTTCTGCGTCAAGGTTTCTTTAGCCATTGGAGATTTCTTTCTCAGCTCCTGTGTAATACATTTCATCCTTTTTTTCTGGGAAATACGGGAATCAGAAGAGCTGTGATGTCAGCGCTAATGCTGAAAATGAAAAGAAAGAGAACTGTGTAAGTGTTATTTCCAACACATTAGAATTTTTAAAAATATTTATTTATTATTTATACAATATTCTGTCTGTGTGTATGTCCGCAGGCCAGAAGTGGGCACCAGACCTCATTACAGATGGTTGTGAACCACCATGTGGTTGCTGGGAATTGAACTCAAGGACCTCTGGAAAAGCAGGCAATGCTCTTAACCGCTGAGCCATCTCTCCGGGCCCACATTAGAATTTTTGCTGCTCCTTGGCAGCATTGGGTTTCTCATGACTCATTTTCTCTCAGGCACAGTCATCCATATTTAATATACGATCACTGGAGAGTGAGAGCATTCATAAACACCAATGACTGTATTAACTTATTTGGGCAAAAGGAGCTAAAGAGCCAGAGCAAACTTTCCGAGATGAAGTTTCCCATGAAAATGCAATGTTTCCTTTCTTGCCCTGGAGAACAGTTTGTTTCTCATTCGAGGTGAAGAGTGGTCTGTTCACCTCCTCAGGTCCACTCCAGCCATGCCAGCAGGAGAGTGTCAGGAGTGAAGCAATTCTGAAAGTTGGATCATAATACATAAGTGAATATAATTTATCATTTATGTGGTCCCTGGCCTTGTAGCAAATGAGAGAAGTAAATGGGCAGATACAGAAGTGTGGTCAGAGCCATGACAGTGAGCAGAGCGCTGTGTAGAGTCCGGGCATGACCATGACCTGGAAGATTGGGTAAGCAGAAACCTCTCTAAGGAGTGTATGTTTTAATCAAGTTGGGAAGGACACTGTGGTGTTGGAATAGGCATGAACAAGTGTGAAGAGCTGAAGAGACTAATGTTTTCAAAGACATAGGGGGACTGAAGGTTGGGAGTGGAGACCCATGTCTTCAACACCAGCACTTAGGAGGCAGAGGCTGGTGGATGGACTTCTATGTCTGAGAGGCCAGCCTGGCCTACATAGTGAGTTCCTGGCCAGCCAGCACTACACAGTGAGAATTTGTCTCAAAACAAAATAAAGGTCTAGGGAAATACCATATATTTAACACTACTATGAGTAGTCGATAGGACTAAGAGCTGTATTGACTATTAGAAAGCTGGGCTTGAGTCTACATGTTCTGAGTAGCCACTAGCTGGATGTTAAGTGTGTGAAAAACAGCAATATGGCATGTATCATATAAACAACACCAGTGTTTATATATGTGGAGAAGTAAAATTAGAAGTAGAGAGGAGATGGTTGAGAGGGAATGGTGACCCAATCACTGCAGTTCTTTGGAGCTGGGCCTCTGGACTCACATCTGGACCAAACCCTCCAGACCCTCTGTCTCTTATTCATTCCACAATGCTATCAAACCTCCTTGAAATCGTCAGTTTGCTGCAGTCGCGTATGTATTGTGTATTCTGTTTTCTATGTTTCGTGAGGCTTTGAGGCTGTGTTCTGCCAGTGACTAGGCCTCAAGGAAGACATCTTTTCTGCAAGTGAGGCAACCCAGAGCCCTCTACACACCAATCTTCTCTATCTTGCTGCAGTTATTCAAGTATTCAGGATCTTTTCTTTTCTTTTTTTTAAAAAATATTTATTTATTTATTATGTATACAATAGTCTGTGTGTATGCCTGCAGGCCAGAAGAGGGCACCAGACTACATTACAGATGGTTGTGAGCCACCATGTGGTTGCCGGGAATTGAACTCAGGACCTTTGGAAGAGCAGGCTATGCTCTTAACCTCTGAGCCATCTCTCCAGCCCATATTCAGGATCTTTTCATTCTGTGCATGTTATCCTTTCGTGAAAGCCCAGTGCCATCTCCTCCCACTGTTATGTTAATGTGCCTGCGCCTAGGCTGCCACTGTGTTTCACACATGGTTCTCTCCCTTAGTTTGTCTTCCTGAAAGTTGAAACAAACCATTTTTCTCCAGCTACTATCCCCTGACCTGTTAGCATAATTCAGATCTGAATTAAAGAAAATATACAAGGTCTGGAGGTTTCAATGAAAATATCTCCACGGGCTCTATATTTGAATTCCACAGCATAAACAAAAGCAACACACCTTAAGATAATATTCTACAACAATGATCATAGACTGACCTTCCAAAACTGCAAGCAAAAATCACAGCAATAAAGCAGTAATTAAGACACGGTGTATGGTTTCAAACCAGTTATATTTTACCTTTGTAAGCCTCACACCACCTAACAAGTCTAAGAATTCAGAATGAATTTTCCTTAGGTGTAATCTGTTAAGCAGATTTACTTAGTGCTCCTCCATGTCGTGTTGTTTATAACATGGTTGTGATATTTAGCTTCCAAAGCAGCATTTACCTTTAGTGAGTCATAAATACATAGGGAGCCTATTGAGTTAGCAGTCCCATCGTGGTGGTCTTGAGGTTGGATGGAAGGTTGGAGTAAGTTCACAGAGGAATTGGAAATGTCTTTGACTAGACATTAGCAGCATCAGGAATTCTTCACTTATAAAAAACTGTAAGATTTGATGAATTGGGGAAAACGATGGTCTTCATACATTTGACAGCAGTGTAGGGTTGATCGCTGAGAAGGAGACACATTAATCAAGCTTTGGCATCTTTTATGCTGCTGTTTTCAGCTGGGATTTTGAGCCACAGTATAGTTTTCTGGTTGTGGTATTCTCAAAAGTACTTCTGTTAGGTTAAGGAGATGAAGATCAAAGTTTGAGGCTATCGGCACCCCTAGAAATGACAGGGCAATATGTGTATAGAATGGTGGTGCCTAGAGAATAAGCCCCAGAGATCTAAAGTGGATCCTTTGCTTAAGACCAAACTGAATATCTTTGGAGGAAATTTCAAAGCTGGGGACAGGATGTTCAGAACAAAATGAAGAAGGATGCTTAAAAGAAATCTCACAGTAGCTCAGAGTTGAGTATAATAGAGTGTTTTTTATTTAGGGGTAGACTCACAGATCATAATCCACTGCTGGAATGGGGAAACAGCAACCAAATCCTGCATCCGGAAAAGAGGCCTGACGCATGCTTTACATCGGCATAAATGGTAGAAGAGGCCATGCCCAAGTGGGTGGGTAACTTAAAGGCTACTGGTGGTAGGAATTCCTACAGCAATAAAATACTGAAAGGAATTCCTACTCCCACCAACTAAAATGGAGGAATGTAAAAGAAAGAGGGACAAAACCAAAATAACAAAAAAACCTCTCACAAAAACAAAAATCATAACAAACAAGCAAAAACAAATAAGCCCAAAAGTGCCAAAATGAAACAAAAAGATAACAAAACACCTTGAGTTCATGTAGTTATGATGACCAACCACTCCTGGACATGGGTCCACTTGGACCATCAACACAGCAAGAGGGAACCCATTCCTGGCATTGGAGGCATTAGATGTCTAGATGGAGCATGGCCTTTCCTATTATTTGGTGACTCCATTAGATTCCTTTCATACATGAGTAGATTTTTAAAAATGCCATTCTTTATCTATATATCAATTATAATACATCTTAGCAGATTTAAAGTTTTATCATATTGCCAATGGATTTCTGAAACTTAATTCTGTGATGCCTGAAGTAGTATAATTTACTTTTATTGTGTTTGGGGTTTTAGACCATAAGGTTTTCAAAAAATATTTTTAACAAAATTGGATTTTTTTGTTATTATTCCTTTAATTTTATATTTTATGCTCCCTTTTTTTCTCAGTTGACTTACAATAAACTTTAAGGTATTGGGACACAGATTCATATATGATACAGTAGCATTTTACCTCATAAAACTAGACAGAAACAAATTAAAATGTATATTATAAATTAAAATATATGCTGATGGACCATCAGTTTTTAAAAACAATACATGTATAGTTTATAAAGCAAAGGTAGAAATGAAGTCATCAGTGAAATGCATATAAAAATACAATAAGATAGTACTTCCTATCCCTAAGATGGCTGCATCAAAAAACACAAGATAACAAGTGATGGCCGGAAGGAAGAGGACAGAACGTGTGTTCACTGTTGGCGAGAGTGGTAGTTGGTAGACATGACTACCAGCGTGAAGTGCCTCAAAAACTTAGTACACACCTGAAGAAAATGAAGGCGCAAGCCAGGCATGGTAGAACATATCTGCAATCCCAGCATAGGAGAGTTAGAATCAGATAGATGCAAAGTTTGAGAAAAACCATGGTAAAAAAAATCCTTGTAAGTTCTGGATAGCCAAGGATAAGAATGAGATCATACCTTGAGAGAGAAAGGCACGGGGAGACTATGAAAGGGCACCTTGAAGACATACCTGTACCTTAATGATCATTGGTAGCATTATTCAAAATAGACAAAAATATTCAAGCAACCATACTGGAGAGATTAATATAAAATATGAATTCTTAGCTGGGCGGTGGTGGTGCACATCTTTAATCTCAGCACCCAGGAGGCAGAGATAGGTGGATCTCTGTGAGTTCGAGGCCAGCCTGGTCTACAGAGAGAGTTCCAGAACAGCCAGGGTTGCACAAAGAAACCCTTTCTCAAGGGAAAAAAAAATTCTTCTCAAGTTAGGCTGCAAACTCCAAGTAATTGCAACCCAAACCCTTAAGTGGACAAGTTGATAAACTTATTGGATTTGGTACTTTATAAGCAGAGCATCCAGGGTACAATTCTAGAAAACAAAGTTTTATGATTTTCACTTCCTGATTCTGTGTCTTTCTGTAAAGCCAAAGCAACCAGGGAAATGTGATTTGGTGGAAGTACAGGCAGTCATGCCAATCACAGGAGCAGAGCAAGCCTCTAGCAATACATCTACGTGGATACAAAGTTCATGTTTAACAAAAGCACGGGAAATCAAAGTGGGGTCGTTTTTAACAAAGGGATGCTCTCTATGGCAACAGCTGGGAACACAAAGGATAGTGAGACATACTGATAAGGTAACTGGGTTTGTCAATAGAAAGAAACTAATCTCAAGTCTTGTTTCCCAACAAAAATTAATTGAATAAATTATAGACCTAAATATAAGATATAAACATATAAAGCTTCCAGAAAAAAGCTCTTTATGACCCTGGGCTAATAAAGGTTTCTTAGTGTACAAGAAGCTCAAATAAAAAAGGGGATTATCAATCCAGTGGACTTCATCAAAATTAAAATTTCATGTTATTTGAAAGATGTCACAAAGAAAATAAAAATCAAGTTACTGGGAGGAAATAATTGCAAAACTCGCATCTCGTAGAAGAGAGGGCTTCTGGCCAGAATATATAAAGCACTACTCATTGGATCATAAAGAGGCAACTGCTTTTCAGTGGGCAAAGGATTTGAAGAGTCATTTTACTCCGTGGCACTAAATTTTAAATGAATGTAAACTAATTGCTTTAGCAGGAACCTCTACACCTCACAAGCATGACTGAGAAGTTGAGGGTTTGCAACCTCAGTGCTCCCGGGGGTGTGAATCCTTAAGGCCATTGCTCTAGCTTTCATCTGTCTTTGAACATAGCAGAATTACCCGGCATGGTGCACGTGCCTCAGGAGAGGGCAAGGTCTTCATCGGCCACATAACGGGTTTGTATGGCTTAGACAGCATGAGACCCACTGCATCAAGAGAGAGGTGGGGAGAACTGTCGGGGTGATTGAGAAAAGTACTTAGAAGTTTCTTTTACTTTTTTATTCTATGTGACATGTGTGCAGTGCCTGGAGAGGTCTAAAGGCATGTCAGATCCTTTGGAACTTGAGTTAGTAGTCACAAGTCTAAAGTGAGATTAGTCAACATAATTGTCTATTTTTCTCCAAAAAATGTACCGCCGCCTGAGGCCAGGGACAGAAGAAGTAGGAAAGCTAAATTTAATAGGTGTTTTAATACTATAGTAATCCCAAAGGAGTAGGGGTTGTAATAAGGTTAAGGGTATAGACAGGGAAGCCCAAACAATTTGTTGTGGAACTTAAGTTGGGTAAGAAGGAAAGTGGAGGTATCAGAGTTTTGGGGAACAATTAAAGGCAGGAGAACCAATGAATTGGATCAAAGGATGTGGGACACACTTCAGCCAGCAATCCATATTTAAGAGCATTTCCTGAAGATCTGTAGGTGGAGGCAGACACCACCACAAAAATATCATTTCAATATTCAACGTAACAGATATTTTATATCATCCATAATAAACTTCACCAGTTGCGGCTTGGTGAAACAAATCATGACTCTAAATTAAAAAGCAGACTTTGGCTTTGTGTGTGGCCTGCTGGGTAATATTTGAACATATTGGATTTGTCTCAGAACTAGACTGGCAAACTCACATTTGTCAATATTTCACACTATTGTTATTTGCCCTTGAATGGTCCTAATTCTCATAGTCTAAACTTTCAAGAATAAGTTTAAAATAATACAGTTTTATTCTAGGCAGGACTTCTTCAATATATGTGAAATGTGTGTGCATTTGCATGTATGTGTGCATGTATGTGTACATGTGCATATGGGTGTGTGTGTGTGTGTGTGTGTGTGTGTGTGTGTGTGTGTGTGTAGAAAGACGGTTTGAGAAGTCATGGGAGAATGTTTTCCATAGGAACAGTTCTCAAGTCAAGCAAGTGAATGCCTTCTCATTTCTGATGATCACTGCTAATGAAGTGCCCTGATGCTAGTCCGGGACAGGACTGATGACTTACAGAGTTAGGAAATGACCATTCTTCCAGTTATCACCAACACTCTATGCAAAGCTGCTATGCAAGTGATAGGAAAACACACATTTCCTGATTCCTCTGTAATCTACAGTATTGAGTATGTAGGGTATGTACAAAGTAGTTTACTTAACATCATTAACATTAAACCAAACCAAAACAAAACAAAGAGCCAGGTGGTGGTGGTGCATGCCTTTAATCTCAGCACTTGGGAGGCAGAGGCAGGCGGATCTCTGTGAGTTCGAGGCCAGCCTGGTTTACAAGAGCTAGTTCCAGGACAGGCTTCAAAGCTACAGAGAAACCCTGTCTCGAAAAACAAAAACAAACAAACAAACAAAAAAGACCCATCATAAACCTTAACATCACTGATTTTCCAAGTTTAAAGGAATAATTAACATTGCAAAGCATGCATAAGATTTGGCTATAAATGAAACATGAAGGAATACAGGTGTCACAGATTGCATTATAATTTGTTTAATGTTTTGATTAATATTTTTATTTGACCTAGAAAGAAGTGCATTTTGTTGTTATTTGAGTTTTGCAGTTCCTTATATACTCTGGATATTGATCCCCTCTCAGATGTGCAATTGGCGAATATTTTCTCACTTTTTATAATATTGCCTGTTTATTTTCTTTGCTGTATAGAAGCTTCTTAATTTCATAATATCTCACTTGTCAATTCTCAGGACTGTTTCCTCAGCCAGGGGATGTATATATATCACAGAGTCCTTGATTGTGCCTATATTTTACATATGATCTGACTACAGTTTCCTCTACCAGTTTGAGTTTCAGGTTTTATACTAAGATCTTTGGTCCAGTTTGAATTGATTCTATGTATGGTGAGAGACACAGATCTACTTTTGTAGAAGCTTCATGTGGTTATTTCATTTTCTTAACATCATCTGGCAAACAGGCTGTCATTTCCAACCCATGTTTCTTCACTATGCCACTACGTTGCATAGCAATTGAATTGAGAGCTCTAAGCTTGGTTGCAGCTTTATATTAGATAGACCTAAGGGAACTTTTTATTTTTCTTTCAGTTATTTAGCAAATGCTACATGGACAAATGGATTTAGAAATTGAAGTCACTAGAAGAAACTGAGTTTGGCGATGCCTACAGAGAGCATTTCTTAGCAAAACATGCTCAAATGCTCCACACAGGATATTGCAGACACTATGAAAGCATGCTAGACTCCCTTAACAAGGTCTGAGGGTCCCAAGTCTAGAAATACATGTGAGTTTTCTGTGTGTGGTGGCTCACACCTGGGAACCCCAATATTTAGGAGGATCATGAGTTTCAGGACAATCTGAGCTACATTGTAATGGGAAGGGAAGGAAAGGGAACGGAACGTAAGGGAATGTAATGGGTGAACAAAGCTGGTCTTGGTGAAGACTTCCTAGAAAGAAGGAAAAGTCTTCCTTCTGGTGTGGGGGACCAGAGTCAAGACCTTACGCATACTAAAGTTCACACTCTATCACTGCTGCAGGACAGTAGTGAGCAAGAACTGCAGGCTAAGGAAGACTATGTTCTGCTTAAAGCAAATACAGGTCGGCCTCATTTGGTTAAGATTCAACTGAAAAATTATTAGAATAAACGTACGCTTTTGGTAGATAGTCTGGCCTTTGTCTTCCTACATGTAACAATGAGTTACTCTGTAAAGAAATTTTAAATGACAAATTTAACAAATTATAGCCAAGATAATAAACACGCAATCAAGTCAATTGATCAGCACCCTTGTTATATACCTTAGATACAGATCAATCACTCATTATAGCTGAAAGTTTCTCTCCTTTGAGTCTTTCACTGTTTCACATGTCTCCAAGCCTCTGGTAACTGCCATTCTAATCGCTTTCTAGGAGTTTAACTTATTTAGACTCCACACATAGGAAAAGTCATATAACATTTCCTTTCTCCATCTTTTTTGTCTCACATGACAGGATTTGTTTCTTCTTTTGGTTTGAAAATATCCTACCTTCTGTGTGTGCATGTGTCTGTGTGTGTGTGCGCGTGCAAAATTTCTCCATCACTTTTACACTGGTGTCCACTTAGGTTATTTTTGCCTCTTGGTTATTGTAATTAATGCTGAAATGTACATGAGAACACAAATACCTCTTCAAGATACCTATATTTATTTCCTTTGGATATATGTACCCAGAAAAGGGATTATCAGGTGGTAGGTAGTTTTAAGTTTTTGAGGAACCTCTATATAATTTTTTTGTCCTTTAAATTTTATTATAAATTTAACAGTGCTTTGCCTGTATATTTGTATGTGTACCACATGTGTATCTGGTACCTGTGAAGGCTAGGAAATGCTGTCAGATCCCCTGGGTCTAGAGTTACAGAAATTGTAAGTTACCCACGTGGGTGGTAGGATTCTTCTGAAAGAGCAGCAAGTGCTCTTAACCACTGGGCTATGGCACCAACCCCTTAATACCATTTTCCATAATGCATATACTAATTTCCATTCTTACCAGTAGTATGAGTTTCTTCTTCATATCTTCACCTTATCGCTTCTCTTTTAAAGACATTATATTTATTCAGTCAGTGTGTGTGTGTGTGTGTGTGTGTGTGTGTGTGTGTGTGTGTGTGTGTGTGATCTTATGCGCAGCGCAGTGTAGGTACAGGGGCAGAAGACAGCTCACAGGAGTCTGTTTTTACTTTTTACCATGTGAAACCCAGGGAACAAACTCAGGTTGCCAGGCTTGAAAAGCACCCACAAAGCATCCCTCTGCCTCTCCTTCTCTTTTTGATAAATTGACACCCTAATAAGCATAGGTTAATATTTTATTGTGATTTTGATTTGCATTTCTCTGATGCTAGTAATGTTGAGTACCTTTTCACGCACTGGGTGAACATCTGTGTTTGCTTTGGAATGGCAATTCAAATCCTTTTGTTGTATGGGTTTATTGTTGTTATTGTATTACTGTTGCTCAGCTATTGAGATGTATGAGCTTCTCACATATCTAGGATAGCACACACATGCACACACACACACCACGCGCGCGCGCACACACACACCTAATGTTTCCTTCTATTCTGTAAGTTGTCTTTGCGTTTTGTTGATGGCCTCCTTTACTGTACAAATGATTTTCTTGATTTTCACAGCTGTGAATGAGACATCTTAAGTGGGGCCAGTCATGTAGTCAGTGTGGGGTTGTATGAGAACAGAGTAGTTTCACAGAATAAAATAGCTCCTGTAGCCACCACCGCCTCCAGGAGCCACTGGTTGCTGAGGAGATAGGGTGATCAGGTGCTCTTCCTTCCTCAGAGTCCAGAGACCTGTTTTCCAGCAACTTTCTTATTCTCACTCTGTGGTCTACAAATCAAATGACTGCAGCACCCTGTGATGACAATTATGGAAAGAAGTTAAGGCTACACAAATTACAACTTACCCCCACCAGAGGTCTGGAAAGTAACAGAAAGCATTCTAGGCTCGGTTTCAAATTCATTTTATCCTAAGACTTCAGGGCTGTGGGTTTTCGGCTGTGGAACCTTCAGAAATGTAATTGTTTCGCACCTATAGCATCTCCCCCAGAAGCCTCGGAGTCCTGTTCGAACTCCTGCCAAGGAAGAAGAAGCAGCTGCTTCTGTCTACATTCCTGTCCTTAGGCTCCTAGTCCGGTTTGTACCTTGTTAGGGGCAGGGCTCCCTGTTGCCATCCCCCGCACATGACTCTTGAGCCCACAGAGAAGAGCAAATTGAGGAATAAAGGGAACTCTTCTTTCCAAATCACTATGGCCCCAGCCTTTTCTCTTGGTGGTTGTAGTTTACAGTGATACAGATGAGATCTCAGCACCTTACCTGAGTCTCCGATTCACTGTACCATCAACGAGAAACCAAATGCCATTGTGGAGACTACCGGACTTAGGAACACAGCCTATGTGTACATTTCTGTGCTCCCTGTGTTATCTTAGGTTAAAAACAATATGGTCATTTTCAGAAAATGAGAAAAACAAAATGACTAGTAGGATGATGGATCAGTGATCTTCTCATTAAGGAAAAGACTCCCAAAGTCTCCATACCATTTTACACATGCACTGTATTCATTTCTAAAATGTATTATTAAGTTGAGATTATTCTGTTGCTAGGCATATATAAATTATCTGTGAATACATTTACTTTTTTCAATCAACAGGTTCAATGAGTAGGTAAAAGGTAATTGTAGTTTCTTCTGGAAAAATATCTAGGATATTTATTATGTTTTGTGAATATTCTCTGCTACACACAGCCCCAAATTAATAAGATGATAAGTCCTATTTAATGTTCCAGCCATACTTGTAAAGAATAAGAAAATCCACACTACCTCTTTACCTCTTACTTAAATATGGAATGTACCTGCCAGGGAACTAACTGGTGGTGTACTATATTCAGACAGCTCTCTGAGTCTATTTCCATGATTAGACAGTAAAACAGTTCCCCCCAAAAGCAGCAGGTCTTTGCTCACCGTCTCATTTTTCTCATCTTTTCGTGTCTCATATTCTACATCTGAATTTTGTTGTATCTGTGCTGATGCTTATGTGATTGCATCAGATCCCAAGAGCTTATGGTGATTCGGGGTTGCCTCTAGTTGAGAATTTACCTCCTAAGAGGTCATTTAAACCTAAGCTGATGACTTCTTTAGGGCTGGAGGAATTGCTGCTTAATGCTCTATCCTTCAGCAAGGCTGCAGAGGAAGATGCAGCAGAAAGATGGCGTCTTAGGCGAGAGTCAAGGGCCCTTTGAGTGGATTTTCTTGGCACTTTGTCACAGTTTAATTTGCAAACATCCTACATTCTTCTTCCTAGAGAATTCTTCCAACTATCCTATCCAATCCCCAGGCTAGAGAAAGAGGAACAGAAGAAAAAAGAAGAAGAAGAAGAATGGCTGGGCAATTGGTATTAAGAGAAGAAGAGAGAGAGCCCAATTCAGAGCTATCAGCTGAAGAAAAGCATTTGAAAACCCGTTACTCATACAGGACCACCCAGTCAGAATACAGGAGGAAGCTAAGCATGACCAGTCCCTCAGATGTCCCTTCGGCCACACCCTACCCACTGAAGTTATGTGGGGCTGCAGCAGCTTTTGAAATTACACAACCTCAAAAAAGACCTACAGGGTTTTGTTGTTGTTGGTCCATAAGGCATGTTCTTAATGAGAAGACTGCTTTCTACTTCTAATTTGTAGTGACTTCTTTCCCTGAATAAGCACCAAAGCTTACGTACTGGACATATACTAAAAAAACTGAGAACCCTTCAACTTGAATGTGCAGATCAGAGCTGGGGTAGAAGGAACATTTGAATGTTCAATGGTCTCCCTGTAAGGCCAAATCATCACTATGTAGTTTAGCATCGAAGGGACCATTGTTCTCCAGTTCTCCAGTGAATTTACAGACTGAGTAATAGGAGTGGTAAGTACACAGAGGAAAGGAGAATGTTAAATACTTTTTGGTTATTGTGCACATGTCCAGAGGGATCAAAGGGTGGCGGGGTGAACAGTTACAGAATTGGAATTCTGAAAACAATTAAGGAGGCATTTAGAAGTCTCTGCCTCCAGAATGGCTTGGAAATATAAGTAGTCCTGTGGGATGCAGTTTCTCGGGCAGATTCTGAACGCTAAACGAGATAGTCACACCTGCAGAAGTTGCTGTGCCCGGAGGTAGTAGCCCTACTACCTCTGAAAGCAACTTTGACTGCCTGTTATTCATACCCACTGCCAACTTGCATATGCTGCTTCGCTGAAACATCTGTGGCAGACGTTAACAAAATATTCAGTCTACAAGTTTATAGCCACATGTTTGTGTATCCTCACAAGGAAAAATGTTTTAGTGTGTGTGTGTGTGTGTGTGTGTGTGTGCGTGTGTGGTGAGAAAGAGAGACACACTCACAAAGAGGGGCTAGGAAGAGAGACAGAAAGGCTAATGAATTGTATCAACCAAAGCAAGAGAATCATAAACATTAAAAGTCCATTGTTAAAAGGGAAGGTGTAGGTTAACCTGGACTCCAATAACTTCCTTCTAACCCTTCAGCAGCACATTACCTAAGATACTAAAGTGCTAAATTGGCCAGACAAGAGATGTGCTGAGATGTAAGATCTCCTGAACAACAAGGAGAGAAAATTGAAGTGAAAATTGCAATCCCCACCAGGAAGAGATTTAAGTGAGATGAAGTGAAAATGTTTACAATGGAACGACAGCGAGGAAACATGAAGAGGATGATATTTAATAATAAAGATTAAATTGGAGACCTAGAAAAGGGCTAGGAAAGTCAGAGACACACAGCTCCACAGGGATCCGGCATGGGGGTTGGGAACCGCTGAAGGGGGCTTCTTCAAGTCAGCAACAACTCCACTGAACACTGAGTGTACAATTGGTGTCAAGGCAGTGGCAACAGATGTTTTACTGGAAGAAGAATGGTGCAATGATAGTCACAGTAAGAAGAACGGTGGAATGACACTGTGACCTGCACAAGAGCTGTGTGTCACTGACAGTGAGACAAGAATGTACACTCACAGGCCCAGAGGAAACACAGAGATTGGAGGCTTGGGAGATGGGGCTGGGAGGGCACAAAACAGAGAGGCAGAAAGATGCTGAAGAACACATCTTTAGCTGGATGTGGGGGCACATGACATAAGTCCCAGTACTTGGGAGACAAAGGTAGATAGATTTCTGAGTTCTAGGTCAGTCTAGCCTATAGAATGAGTTCCAGGACAGTCAGGGCTACACAGAGAAACACTGTCTCGAAAAACCAAAGAAAGAAAGAAAAAAATGGAAGCAAGAAGAAAGAAAGAAAGAAAGAAAGAAAGAAAGAAAGAAAGAAAGAAAGAAAGAAAAAGCATATCTTTAAGGAAACATCTTTGAGAAGGGTAAATAAGACTGTTGAATAAAAATCATAAAACAACTCCCTTTTGTATTATTTTAGTAAATAAATAAATTTAATAAAAGGGGTGAAGAAAGGAAATCACAAAACAAAAAAGACTGAGACTGCAAACTAATTACTATCACATGATTAAAAGTGTAATATCTAGAGGCAAGGGCTGGGGAGATGCTTCAACCTTTAAAGCTGCTTGTTATGGATGAGTAATGACGGGGAGATTCCTGGGGTTTCTTGTCACCAAATCTAGTTGAATAAGGGAGTTCCATGTTCAGTGAAAGACTCTATCTCATAAAACTAGGTAGAAACAATCGAAGACAACACTCAGCAACAACCTCCGGCCTCTGCATGCACACACAAACACTGAACATCCTCATATCTACATGTGCATGTTTACATAATACACACACACACACTCCCCAAGATCTAAAGGTCTCAGCCTATCACTTACCCCTAGACTAACTACTTGGAACTTCTTTGACCTTAAGATTCCACACATGGAAGTGGAGCTGGCAGTATTATCTCTTGAGGATTGAATGTGTTATATGCAAAAAACCTTGGTCTATCCAAGGGCATACAAGGGATATTAGTATGTGTTAGCAAGTTGCTGGACTCCAGGCAGCTTCTAGAGTGACCCTGGCCTGTATAAAGTGCCTCCAGCTTGCTCTTGCAGCCGGTTCATATGTATGGTGGCCGTATAATATATGTAAGGTGACAATTGTCCTCTGAAGGGAAGCGTGGTGGGTGGCTAAATATGAATTAAGCAATAGCAACAGCCTTTCAGGTTTGTAATTACTTTGTGCTGGTTTCTTATCTGTAAGACAAGATTTTGCCCCTTCCCCAACCTGACCTGTATTAGTGGGTGCATGCGTGCGTGAGCGCGCGCGTGTGTGTGTGTGTGTGTGTGTGGTGTGTAAATTTCTGTGAGATTAGCTGTGAATGTACCTGGAAACACAGCACATTTCACTACAAGCTTTCTGAGTGTGAATCTGTCATGCGATGTCGATGGTGTGTGGCAGGACTGAGACACTTGGCTCTGGAGAGGGAGCCCCTGACTGTTTTCACAGCTGTTGGCAGACACAGGACTCCAATTTGGCTTTTGTCAGAACCGAGGAGGATTGACCTTTTGGGTCACAAAGGAAAGTGGACAGTTTGCCATCTTATGGTAGATACGGACAGCATAACATAGATGCTAACCTGAGTCTCTACAATGAGTCAGTGTGATGAGAATGTATTTTGCGCTTTCCCATGAGGTCTTTTATTTCTAAAGGAAGGCCTTTCCAGTCACCAGTAAAAGAATGCAGGGCTAAAACTAGCCTTGTGTGCTGTGGCTGCTGATACCACTGTCCCCTTCCTGCTCAGGGCACAATTGGCTCACACTGGGAGCATCCTGCTGTGACTCTAACCATCTTGCTGTGACTCTAATTTGGCTCATAGTGTAGGGCCATGATGAATTTGGTTGTAAATACACTTTCCCCAAAAACCTTCCCGGTTAAACAGTCTCCCCATAGACACAACCACGTTGTTCTGGAAACCTCACATTTATAGGTCCTCTCCACTTCACACATCCTGCTAAGCAGGAGGTGTTTTCTTCTTAACTTTCTCCTGAGGACGTTAAGTAGCTTGTCCTGGGCACTAGCCAGTGAAACGAAGCCGTGATTTTTTTTCCCCCACCAATTCATGAAGGAAGAGCATAGAAGAGCCAAGTGCACAGCCAGCTGACCAAAGCTACCAATCCCAACTCAGGCCATCCTCAGAAATCCCTTCATCTTTTTCTTTCACATCTGCTCTGCCAACTCTAACGGGGAATCTCCTGCTAGGTCCCAATATATGTCTTACAATGTTGGGGCTCTCTCCCTACTAATCATTTGTTAGAAAGGGGTTTTATGATACAAATTTGATAATCTCCCATGCACATTGGCACTGTTCTAATTGAAGTTGTAAGCCCATAAAATTCAAGCCCTTTGTCTTCCTGAAGGCCACAAGGTTTAAAAAGATGCTATTGTCTGGCCTAACACCCACTACATTGTTTCCAGAAACTGATTAAACAGAGACCTGAATTGAAACAGTGCGGATTTTGTCTAGGTCCTTTTTTAGGCCTGACAATGCCTTTTTCAATATCCAACACAAAAGAAGGTTTAAGGATGGAGATTCTTCTAAGATAGCCACATCCATATGGAAGACAAGGTGGCAGACAGCTGAGACCCAAACATACTGTCCATCCCCCCATCCCAGGTGACAACATTCTCTCTTCCTCCTCTTCCTCTTCGGACAAGAAAGCTAGGACCCCTAACAAGCCCAATGCCTGTTCTTCAGACCTCAGCAGGGGCCTTGTCCATGTTCCTGGGAGACGTCTCTTTCCCTTTTCCCCTCTCTTTCTGAAGTGGGTACCCAGAAATAAGGTCACCGCTGCTTGCTGCTTCCAAGAAAGCGGCTGCCGGCGCAGGAGGCCCTCCCTCTCTAAGTCTCAGGCAAAGAGCAGGTGCAAACCGAGGTGTGGAAAAGGGAGGTGAACCCTCAGTGTGGGCACTGCTGAGGGACTCCTACCAGCTGGACGCACCCAACATGGGATTGCTAAATCTCCCATGCCTTCCTCTTTCCCCAGGGTCGCTTGGTCCAGCACCAGTCAGGGCGTTGATTTTTATTTCTTCACTACTCTTTCTATCCTATCCCACCACTACCAGGTGTCATTTGGTTGAGAAGGTAGGAAATGACAGCACATTGAAGCACGTGAGCTTAACTGTAGGTTCCAAGTTCCTCGGGGCTCCACAATCCCCAGGCTTCCTTACCCTGCACACTAGAAAGAGCTGTGAGCACGGAACCCTGCCTGGAGGGCAGGATTCACTTTTGAACTTTGAACTGGAGCCTAAAGAATCACAAGCTTCCTCTTGGGCAGAGACGCCACTCCCCAGATTTGTCTCAGTAGAGTCCCTCCATTTCCTTTCCTTCCCAAAGCCTTGTTGGGACTTCAGTCTAACATACAGCATAGCAGGTGGTGAACCTCAGGGTAAAGGGCTAGGAGCCAGCGGGTTCTCCCAACTCCAATCAAGGAAAACCAATCCCCATTCCTTTAGTGGCAGGAGCGCCAGGGACCCAAACCTCCACATTACATTCTAGCACCCACAAATCAAGGGGAAAATACTCTATTTCTTAAAAAAAAATAAGTTGCTTCATACAAATCGCTATTTAAAAATATACAAATAAGGCTCAAGAAATAAAATCTATTTTGGGGGTTCGCGGTGCGGAAAAAAACTGAGTCTTGGCGAACAACAGTGAGTCTTGACGAAAGTCCGGTGCGTGCGTGCCTGTGTGAGTGTGTGTGTGTGTTTGCGGCTGCTGGTTGGGACTCAGGACTCAGGAAGAGCTCGCTCCCTCAAGGCCAACCTGCTCACTTTCGGGCCTCGGCTGTAGCTTTACTGAGACCGGCTGAACAGCAGTGTCCCAAGTCCAGGGTGACTCCAGTCAGTCTCACCAGTTCCAGGAGACCAGAGTTGGGGGTGCTAAGTGCTGGTAGGCAGGGAAGAGGCCCAACGCCGAGCCTGGCCCGAAGGCGGCATAGCCGGGCACTGAGCAAGCGGTGGCCGGGCGTGAGCTGCACTTGTCCTGGGCCACCGCAGCGGTCCCCGCACCCCTGCTGCTGCACGGTGGCCCTTCGTGCACTAGCACCGGCACCATCACGCGGTGCAGCAGGCCGGGAGTGGCGTGCGGATCAGCTAGTGCTGCCAGATCCGACGACTCTGTGGCCCCTGGCGCTCGCCCACGCTTCAGCTTGTAGCGATGGTTCTGGAACCAGATCTTGACCTGCGTGGGCGTGAGGCGCAGGAGTCGAGCCAGCTGTTCTCGTTCAGGAGCCGACAGGTAGCGCTGCTGTCGGAAGCGCCGCTCCAATTCCAAGGTCTGGGCCTTGGAGAACAGCACCCGCCGCTTCCTCCTTTTCTCCGTGTCGGAGCCTGGAGATGCCGACCGGAAAGAAGCCAGCTGCGACGGCTCTGCGGGGCTTATCTCCAAGCCGCTCTCATCTGAGGCTAGGAACCACAAAACAGACACGGCTTGGTGAGAGACTGGCCTGTGCGAATGTCTGGAACCTACCTCCCACCCGCGACTCCAGCTGGAGCCCCCACTCCCTTGCATGGGGATTTGAGAGCATTTTCTTTGGCTGGGTTCACATCTGGGTACCCACATCTCCTACTCCTACGACTTCACCCATACTACAAATAGTAATTATCAAGCCTGAGATGATGCTCCAGAGAAACCACCTTGAGGTGCTTCTAAACAACAGCAACAGTAGCCGACCAATTTCCCACAAGCTGGGTTATCAACACTGGGCACCTCTGTTTTGCCAAGGTTTGCAAAACCCTGGGACACAGAGGAAAGTCTATTAAATATTTTGACCCTTAGGAATCTCCAGACACCAGACGCCCCATCTCCCACAGCAATCTAGGTGCGGGGCTCTACTCTCAGGATGCACGTACGCACCACCTGGCGGTTGAGGACCACAGAGCCTCCAGCTTGCTCTAAGGCTAAAGAAACCTGACTCTGGGCTGGGATCTCCATTCCGAGTCCCTAAACTGGCCAGAGGCTTGGCTGGGTTCTCCCTCCTCCCCCACCGCAGTCCTGGCTCACTCACTCACAGGGGTAGTGGCTGTGCTCCGACTCCAGCCAGGCAGCGGCTTGAGAAACGCACGTCTGAGGTTCGCTCCTCACCCGGGGTTGCGCGTCCTGCTCCGGTAAATTCAGGAGGCTGCGCACCGTGAAGCCGAGGCGTCCTGAGGTGGCCATGGCCCGGGAGGGGAAGAAGGCGGGGGACAGGGCAGGCTAGGGTCCTAGGGGCAGCTGGGGACGCGGCTCCTAAGGGTGGAAGTGAGAGGCACTCGCCATGCGCTGGCTTCAGAGATGTCAGCGCCTCAACGGAGGAATCCCTGTTTATATAAACGGCTCTCACCACTCGGTGGGCTTTGAAAGCCGAGGTCCGGGTGTCCAGGGTGTTAAGCACCTGAATGAGAGCCGAAGCCGGGACAAGTCCGGAAGGTGCCATCTCCGCCCCCGTCCCGCCCCGCCCCGCCCCGCCCGCCCCCGTCCCTTTGCGCGGGTTACCTCCCAGAGGCCGCAGGAAGCAGCCCTTGGCATTAGCGATTGTCTGATTAGACCAAAGTAGGGACAGATAATGGGGATTGTTACCAGTGAATAACATCTTGGGTGGCGAACAGTGACCATGGTCCTCGCGACCGAGCCCCAACTTCCTCCTCCTCCCGGGCTGACATGGGGCCTGGTCCGGGTGATAGCGCTGGAAATGGGGGACGACTTATTATTCTTTACTTGTTTTATTCCGGAGCTTGTTAGCTGGAATGGAAAGTTATTTACAACACTTCTGAGCGCACTCGCTCCCCCCACCCCTTTGGTAGCACCCCTTAGAGAGCTGAGGGTGGCCTGTGGTCCGGTCTTTCTAGTTATCTTGCGGCAAGATTTTATAGCTCACTAGGAGCCTCCTCACACATCTCACGGTGCCCCACACACCGTCGGAAAGGGCTGGGATCCTGTGGGAGCGCCCAGGACCCATGCCTGTCTCCCTAGGCCAAAAAACAGAGACAACAAAAATCCAGGCCTCACTGTTCCGGCCTGGCCCCTATGGATCGTGAGCCTGGGGCTCTGTGGCCGAATTCCAAGAACCTAGAACTAGGTCCATTCGAGGACCCACAAGTAGTAGTGTTTTCTAGGGTGGCCTACTGTAAACTTTCAGGCTTCCTTGGCATCGCCACTCTTGACATCGTCTCTGCCTCTCAGCCCCATCTCCTCCAAGTCAGTTCCACTTTCTGAGCTAGCAGCATACGAAGGGGTACAGCTGCCCGGCCTGGCATCAGAATGGGTAGATAGGCAGAATTAACACCAGGACTGCCCAAAACAGAATGTGCCCAGATTCCTCCCAGATCTTCTAGTCTCCAAGCTGCACAGAGAAAATGATCCACGTGAAAGGTGCGTGGAGCTGCCAAGAGCTGGCACATTTTGTTGGCCCCCAGCCTTGCTTTGACTTCAGTCTATCGCTCATTTGAGGTCTCAGAGGCTTCTTTCCCTCCAGATAGTGCTTTGGGCATCTAGTTTCTAAATTTTAGGGATGAGAGATGCATTTGGGCAGCCACACCCACAAATCTGACTCTGCTGGGGCTGAATTGGAACCTGACAGGACATGGCGCCCTGGGCTCCACCCAGCCTGTCCGCCCTCCCCAGCAGCAGTCCTACCAAGCGTGCCTGAGGTCCCCCACCCCACCCCGGGCTGCAAGGCGTGCTGGGTGGTCGGGTGGAGGCTAGCCCACTACAGGCCAACTGCTAGGCCTCAAACAAAGGGGAAAATGGAGCTGGGACGCCCGGACCTGTTGGAAGCATTTGTTCCAGCAAAGATTTTGCATTTGTTCAGTCCAGAATAATGTGTGATTGACGGCTGCTCACAATGCGCTTTAGCTCTCCTGGATAAATCGGAGCTTGTCCGCTGTTGTCATGGTTTTCAATGGGATTCAATGGGATTGGGAGATCGATCGACTCTGCTGGCCGTCTTTCTACGGCCCTGGCAATAGATTTATTAGTTATGTCTTTTTAAATAAGATTAAATTGAAATGACTGGGCTGACCCCTCTGCAGTCAATACCCAGGCAGGAGCCAGAGATTGGCAGGAGGCGGTAGAGTCCTAGAGCACCCTCAGTAGAGATTCCAAGATTCCCCGAACTTGGAGGTTATGTCTGGTGAGGCCACTCAGGACTGGGAACCAGTGTGCATCCTAGCTCTACTTCTAGCTACTTATTGTCACTCTTGAGAGTCTCTCTCTCTCCGCTTCCTCCCTTTCACCTTCTCCTCCTCCCTCCCATGATGAATAGATTTGGTAATTTCTGACACTATGCATTTTAGAATCTCACTCCCTTGCAATTTCACAGCGTAGGCCCATTTACAGTGGTGTGTCACCAGTGGGTTCTGATTCCACCTCTACAGGACATCCTAGGAGTGGATGTGTCAGCCATCAAGTTTGTAAAGGACCCTCCACAGGTCTGGGGCAGGGCATTTAGCAATTTTAGGAAGAACCAAGTGAGGAAAAGTACAAGAGTCTTCCTTGGAATGACTGACCTCCTTAGCCTTTTAATCTATTTAACATCCCAAGACCCCACTGGTGTGTAGAAATAAGTAGAGGACACTCTTCAGCTCTTGAGAGCTCTTCGGCATCAAATATTTGCTTTTACTCTTAGCGTTTGGCTCCCAAGCAAAAGCGATACAGCCCCTCTGCAGCAGTTGTGTTCTGAGAGAGCTTGGATTTGGGATGAGCTTCTAATATCACTTCATATTTCATATGCCTTGGCCTGGGAGCAGTGTTTCTGGGGTCTTGTGTGCATGTGTTTGTCCTGGGAACCCCACACCTCTTGGTCACACAAAACCCAGTCATCATTCTGAAACATGTCCTTGAACCCTTCTTCCCAGCCAGAGTCAGCACCCGAGGACCCCCAAGGAGGCTGTTCCATGTAAACTATGCTTTCTAAATAAAATGGAGGAGAAGAGTCAGTCTTTAGTGGAAGGGGTTCTCTTTGCCACCCCTTCATCTCAGAGACCCAAAGACTTGAGAGTAGAAATTGTTTGGATACTGAGCCAGTTGGAAAGAAGTGGAGATCGCCGTGACTTTTTGCATATTGGAGATGTATGTGTATGTATCCCTGCCCAACCCTGTACACAGGGAATTCTTGGAATTATAGGTTAACATCTCTCTAATGGGGCATTCTTTCCCAATTTTCAAATGTTTATTGGTGTATCAGTCTGCAATGCAGCACAGTTTGTTAGTATTATTACCTAATTTGGGGGATTTGTTTCCCTGCAGTTGGGTCTAGCACATCACAATTGGAGTAAGTTTGAAATTGGGGGTGGAGCGGTCTGATATGGGGAGTGTATTTAAGCCATCCTCACCAATCGTCCTTCCAAGTCTTACCCATAGGTGCTCACCACTGCAGGATGCTTTAGAACTTCAGACTAGGAAGTGCCACAGTAAAACCAATGTATCTTGAGCTTCTGGGGGACATTGTATTTTTAAATCCTTCCTTTTTTTTCTGTTTCTCAGATTTCTGCAACTCTATACATTGCTGAAGACAGGCAATACTGCAGAATCCTCTTGGTAGATGGAGGGCCCTCCACTACCAGGGCATTTTTCCTCATAGCAACTGCTTCCCCCCTCTTCATCGGGAGTCTGGTTAAAATAGCAGAAGGAAAATAAAAATGGGTCTTTGGCACCTCCAAGAAGTGTCAGAGGGCAATCTCTGTCAGTTGTAAGACAGAAAGGAAAGGACATTGAGAATCAGATCTCTACTTTTCATTCTGAAAGCTAGTAGCCATGAAAAACCAAACATCTTTCTTTTAATGACTAATAATCAATTACTTGGTGATGTACCCAGCCTGGCTTCAATTTTTTCCTAGCTTTGATACACACATAGGAAGAAAAAGAACAACAGCTACTTATAGGCTGGGAATTTGGTCCTTCTTTGAAACTGGCTTTTGATTTTATTGCTTAGCAGCAAGTGACAAGATCTGAGCCACTCTACATTAAGTCTCTTAAAATAAGACTTTTTCATCGATGTTGCTGTTGTTTCTGGTCTCAGGAAATTTTTTATTTTTCTCTTATGTTTAACTAGTGGATTAAGCAGACAATGTATGTGTGTGTGTGTATCTGTACATATATATACATATATATATATGGTAAAATGATTCCATGAATTTAAAACTGCATTTAATGAAACACCCCTAGACTCCATTAAAAAAAAAAAAGCTCAACAAGTAGCTTTTGATTTTAAAGACTCATTTTATTTATTGCTTTGATCTTCTCATGCCTTCTGGTGCTATAAAAGCATCAGTGCTAACATGGTATGTAAGTTGTCAGAATCAAAATAATTACATAACATAGAGAAGCAGTGTGCCCAGTATTATTTGTCTAGTTCTAAAATTCTTATTTTTGTTTCATTTTTTGTTGTTGTTAAAGGTATGTTGTTAAAGACATAAATATAATTTGCCTGGCATAAATATGATTGTAAAATACAGAATTTTTACTGAGTTTTACATAATAAAATCTAAGGCCTGGATCACACTTGGTGTTATGGATAGACTGTGTAGTGTTATTGACAGTGGAGGCTGACTCCAGGGCTACATTTTATCACTAGTGCCTTGCACAGTCTAACTTACCATGCATGCTGGAAAAGCACTTCTGTTGAAGCCATTTGTACCCATACGATATAAAAACATTACAATGAGGCTCTTAAAAATAGCTTTACCTTGTTTTAAGATCAACTTCAAAACTTTCCTGTACAGAATTAAAGTGAGATATTATGTCTTCTTATTGGCAACAGTTTAAATTAAACTACATACCAAACCAGTCATTCTAGATAAGGGCTTCTTGATGTTTTGTTAAGGCAATTTCTCAGGACTAAAAATTCAAATACTTGGTTTTGACAGTACCCATAAGAATGTCACTCCAGGTTTCAAGCACTGGAGACTGCCCCACTGTGTACTCACACCTGCATTTTATCTTGAGTCAGGGTAGATTATCCGGAACAACTGGAGTTTTAAGGAGAGCCATGAAGACGAACAGATAGCCCCAGAACTGAAGAAGAAATTATTTGAAGGATAAAGAGGACCTAAAGAAAAGAGGGCCCCCTTAACAGAAAGTGTTTGAAAGAATGATATATAAGCTTAAAAGGGAATAAATATTCACTTAAAGTTACAGGCTCGGTCTGATCTGATGAACTCAGAGGAGAAAAGTGTGAATGGAATATTCCAGATGATCATGGTCGCCCCACCCCCACCCCAGTTTTTATGTTTTTAAAAATCAACTACAGTAGATAAAGTTTGGCTTCCAAACTCTCTCAAGTTGTGCTATTTAGTTGACTCTTAAATTGGCCATTGGGGGAAAAAAATCTTTTTCCTCACCCAAGGGGAGATGGGAAAGTGTCCAGCAGGAGCCCAAAATGACAGCCTGGAGAAATGTCCTGGAAAAAAAAAAAAAGCTCTCTCTGTCCTGTGGCTCTGGGAACCCCTTACCCAGCCAAGGTGGCTGCCTTTGTGTTCTTGATTAAATGGGTGTTTACACTGAAGTCACACACCGCACAAAGGAAACAACACAAAATAAAAATGTCCTCCGTGTTCTGTTTTTCAATCATTTGTGTGAAGGAGGCTCTTGGCCTTTATCAGTGTCAGTGAAAAGTTGCTCTTTGGAAGAGACATTCCGCTCACCCTGCTTCTGTGCACGGGGAGCTTGCCATGGAAACTGCCTCTGGACCCCACAGGCAAATACATCAATGGCAAGGCAGCACATTGGGCATGTTAGGTTTAGCTTTATCAAAGGCAGCAATGAAGAAAGGTGTTTAGAACTTCTTGGGAAATGTATTGTTTCTGTTGGTCTTTTCTTGAACAAATAAATAAATGAATAAATAAATAAAATTTAAAAATAAAATACTAAAATACAACAAAAGCAAACAAAAGTCCCACCATCAATAACAACGAAACCAACCCAAGACAACTGTAAACTGGATTTATTCCAGATACTCAGAAATTACTTGATCTAATAGTATTCTCTCAAATCTTAAAATATATGTACTATGTATTTACATAATTTTTATGTCAGGAAAACAGTAGTTTTTACAGATGCCTTTTTAAAAATGACAGTTCATTATCTCTAAGATAATAAATTTATCATTTATACACATTTATATTTCCTGAATTGATTAGTGCTTTAATTGAGTATAACCACATAAAAATCCCGGAGTTCCCTCTCCTGCTCATGTTTCTGATATAACAGCTCCCTCCTTAAATAGGACTGGCTTATCCTTAAAACATCACACTTTACTTTGCCACTTGGAACCTGAGGAAATGAGAAAGCCCTCAAAATTTTCTTATTTTTTTTTTCTATTTCATCTTCTTGCCAAGCTCTCATTTAACTTAAAACCAAGGCCAGGTTTCTCCCCCAGGGTCTCCTCATTCTTCCAGGTCTTCTCTGTCATGGTCCACATGAACTGAGGGCAGTAAGGATCAGTGACTGACACGTCTACCCTTGAGCAGCGTGTCTTGATTGCTCATTTGCACCACCAGCTCATCACACTGTGACAGTCTGCTCACAGTGGACTGAATAGTCCTAAATGACTACAGCACCAAGATACGCACACTTTGGATCTGTAATCTACACACAACTGTTCTGTCGGTCGATGGAAATAGGTGTGTGTTTGGGTGATCTGCATTATAGTTGCTTCTTTGGTTCTGTTGCTTGAAAATAAAATCAAAAGCATATTTTTTAAAAATGTGAACACCGCAAAGAAGGCAACAATGTGATTACACAGAGAAAAGAAGGGATAGCAAACTCACCAATTGTCCTGAAAGTCATACTCAGTTATGCAGATCTCATCAGAAGGTGCAGACAAGGTCTCTCCATAGGGTTACCCTATTATATTCTGTTTAAACAGAGCACTTTCTCCTGCTGAAAAGCAGCTGTCTCCCATCTCAACCATTTCTAATTTCTGGGGTTAGTGATCCCATCAGAGCTCAGGCAACTTAGAGAGTGAAGGAGACAAAGAATAGGAATGTAGTATATTTTTGCTTTAGGGTCAGATAGTTTATTTGGTAGCCGATATTTAAATACTTTGAAAATCTGTGTTTCTATAACTACTCTCTTTCAATCCTGGTGTCATTAATAAGGACTTTTTGAGCCACAGAAAAGTGTGAATCAGAGATTGTTTCTGGGTGTGTTGTGCTTGGCTGAACTACCGGGGCGTAGTGCAGAGTGATTGTGAAAATCAAACATTTCTTTTAATAAATTTACCCTCTACCCTGGATGGTTGTTCCCATTAAGCCAAAGGACTGACTCAAAACAATTTTAGGAGAAAATAAAAATACAATGTGAGTTTAAAGTTAAGCATTCTGTTTCTTTGCAGTATAAAATGATCTTACATCATTGAACCCTGCAGAAGCCCAGATGCTAGAACTCCAGGAGTTACACAGTATTGTCAGCGAGTCCTCCTTGTAAATCTGCCCTTCTGGTTTCTTCTTTAATGATAAAATAAACACTACTTTGATTCCAGGAATTCAATCATTTATTTTCTAGACCAATAATAAAAACACTCAACTTTCTCTTTACCAGATTTGGTTTTGTTTAGTTTTTTTGTTATTGAGATCTTTTTCCCCTATTATTCAAATCCTGATTGCCCCATCAGTTGACTGATCACAAGGACATCCCTAAGGGCAGCCTGGGATGGGGAGTGGCACCTGCTAGGGCTAGAATGCATAATCAATGTGAGGTAGTTTGGCAAATGGAGGTACAGGTGACAGTGAAGGAAGGGACAGAGGGAGGCGAAAGGGAGAGTGGGCACCGCCTGTGGTAGTCTGGTGATCTGGAAAAGCGAGCCTGGCCTGGCCTTTCCAGTTGGAAGATAGGAAACGAAAGACAGTGAAGAATCAGGTTGGACATTTATGGAGCACAATACTCACCAGGAAGCAGAGAGATAGATGGCTTTGTGGTTTTGTTCAGATAGCAACTTAGGGGTCTGGGGCCTGCGTCTTTTAAAAGTCGATGTAGGACACAGCAGCTAATATCTAGAGATCCTGTTGCAGTTTTGTTAGCATCTCAGTGACCAGCAAGTGATTTCATGTGATTTAAGTTGTATTTGTTTCCAAACAGCTTAGTCCCTTACAATGCTAATTGGGTGGCACAGAACCCCCTTTAGAAGGTGCAGTTTTGAAAGGTTAAATCTCTTTAGCAATGAACATAGATTGAAAACCAGTTAAAAGCCCCTGAGAACAAATGAGTCTTAAATCGGGCATGAAACAAAGGGAAGGTGGGGCCCATCCCCTAATGTCAATAGGCAGAAAGCCCCACGTGCACAATGGGCTTGGGAGCGACCACCCAAGGTGATTTCAGTCAATTCTGGAGGCTGACAGAGACCTGGAGCCTGCAACTTGGCTAGGCCAGCCACCCAGAGTCCTATCAGGATGTATAGGAAATTGTCTCATCCCATGCTACATTGTATCCACAGACATTTTTTTTCCTTCCAAGCACAACAAAAATATCAATAGGTCTGCTTGCTGGCTGCTGTGGCCAGCTGTCACATTCTTGGAGAAACCGAAGCCTATTAATGAGACTGATGAACACTAACTAGACTGGAGTCAATTGAATTACACAAATATACAACCCCTGTGTCCTCACCACAAGGCTGCCACCCACATAGCTTTATTGTCAGTAGCATACAGGTCTCTCTTGATGCAGAGTTTTTAATTGTAATCTACAAATCTATAGTATGTAACTCATGAGCACCAGGCGTTGAGTTAGCACTAAGACCGATCTTGTCAAGCATAAGGAATAACGCACACTAGGCTATCAAGTTTGCTTTTCAATACCCGCCACTTTTTGGAATCACGTGGACAGACTAGATCTAGGTTTAACATCTGGGCCACACAATGCTGCCTGTCACAAGTTCCACAATTGCTTTACACCGGTTTCTCTACATCTGAGCTAGAAGTTAACAATTCACACAATTTCTTTACACCAGCTTCTCTACATCTGAACTAGAAGTGACAGTTCACACAGGTGCTCTGATTGTCACTGAGGTATTAAAGTGCCAGGCACAGTGCTTTCCCACATTTGTAAGCACTCTTTTAATTATAGCAATTATTGCCATTATACTAATGGGTTTGGAGAAGTGGGATATACGAGGAGAAATTGAGGTTTACCCTCATATAGTCCTGTGTTGAGTTTAGGTTCATCAGTCGCAGAACTGAAAAGAACTTTAGCTTAGCCCTTCCTTTCCAGAAGAACACACACACACACACACACACACACACACACACACACACACACACACTGCGGGGGGAGGAGACACAGAGAGAGAGGTGGGGAAAGAATGAGACAGAGAAACACACAGACACAGTAGGGGGGAGGGAGAGAGACAGACAGACACAGAGAGAGGTGGGGGGAGAGTGGGACAGAGAGAGAGAGAAAGAGAAAGACAGATATATATATAATATATATATAGAGAGAGAGAGAGAGAGAGAAGGAGGGAGGGAATGACTTGAATGTGGGTGATTTGGTCAATATTTCAAGAGCCAAATTGGGAGTTCAGATTTCCTTAACTTGTGACTCTTTGTACTTTAGCATTCCCTACATTGTGAGTCCAGAAGCAGTTTTTCTTCTTCTCCTAACCGAACAAGAGAAAGAAATGCTCTCAGACAGCTGTTTATAATTGGGTAAATGAGACACACTTTTAAATTGTCTAAATACATACTTACCCAAACCTAGAAATGTCACCCACACCCTCCGTCTTCAGTGCTCAGCTCTAGGCCTCCTTGCTCCTCATCTAGCCAGCTGAGAACTCCACAGGTTCTTTTACCCCACACTTATGCAAGGGGAAGGACTGGAGCTCTGATGCTCTCGTTTTTTACGTGCCTCTGCAACTATGCCATGTTTCTCCCCCCAGCATCTCTGTGTTTCAGGATGTCTGTTGCCAAGTCCTCTCCCTTTCACACATATGAAACTCTATGCAAGAACAGACTCGGGTGAACTAGAAATAAGTGTGCTTGTCTAGAAAGGAACATAAACAGATAGATACTGATTGCTTTAGAAAAGCAAAGGGAAATACAGTAAGGTTAAAGGAGTTCCGAGGAAGGAATACCTTTTGCCCACTAGAGACAATTAGCAAGCAGAGGCTGGTGCTGCTCACACTACTTTTCCTGGAAGACATGCAAATGAGCTGGGAAGAGGAATTTATTTTTTCTTTCTTCCCCTGCACCTCTCCCCCAGAGTCTGGAGTGTCAGCTCCGTAGTGAGAAGTGAGCTCCCTGCCGGACTGCCCTTGTAACCCAGACACACATTCTACCCCACTCTTAGGGTCCAAAGCAGTTTTCTTTCAGCTGCTCCTTGAATATTTCAAACGTGTTCATTCCCCCTTCCTTACTAGATCGTGAGCCTCTTCAGACCCCTGCCCTGCACATCTCTTATAGTCTCCCCCAAAACAGTTGTTCTCTATTTTTTGAGAGGGGGTTGCCAGTACAAAAATAAACCACTGACTGTAAGACCAATGGATTATGTTAGATGCTGAAACAGTGTTTTATGAAGAACCATAGTAGGGTGTTGTTCCGCGTTTCTCACTGGGTGGGAATAGGAGTGTGACTTCATTTCCCACCCAACAGAACAGTATAGAACCACTTCCTGCTTGAGGTGTGGAATGCCACAGGCAAGATTAGAGAGAGAGCACCCTTGCCTCTCAGAGCGAGATCAATGGGGTTTTGCCCTTTGTACTCAAAAGTCTCACCCCTTGAACTGAGCGAGACACAATAGATAATAACAGCTGATTCAGAATAGTTAACAGTCTAGGGTATAAATATGTAAACATGGGTAAGTATGTATTTAGACAATTTAAAAGTGTGTCTCATTTACCCAATTATAAACAGCTGTCTGAGAGCAATTACGATTTATCATGTAAATGCTTATTTGCATAATTCAAAATATGAATATTATTTGCTTGATAAAGACTGTAAATAACTGAAGAACTTTCTCATGCTTAGAGTTTTATGTTGTTCCTGGGAACAGAAAAAGGAGCATTTTGTTGAAAACGATAGCTAATTTTAGCAATTCTAGAAGGTCTAAATAATCACTAATTTAATGGGGAAGGGACAAAAGTTTTAAAATAAGGGTAGCTGACTGAGAAGTAGCAGAACAGGTCAGATTCCTCCACTAGTGCCCTCAGGAAATTTCCTATACAAGGATGGTGAATTGCCTTACAGTTATTTTCACAGTAAAATTTTTTAGGATAATTAGAAATTATTTTTTCATTCTGTAACTTGATAGACAGTTTCCCAATAATATATCTAAATAAGTTTATTTCTAAGCATACTGAAGAACATTTTTCTCTAAAACATACAACCGTTTAGGCAGGAATGGTGGCACACCCTTAATTCTAGCATTTTGGAGGCAGAGGCAGGTGAATCTTTGTGAGTTTGAGGCCAGTCTGGTCTGTATAGTTAGCTCCAGACCAGCCAGGGTTACATAATGAGACCCCACCTTCCCTGCCAATATATATAGATACACACACACACACACACACACACACACACACACACACACACACACACACACACACATATTCTACTTTTAGGAAAGCAAGTAATAAAATGTAAACATCAAAATTTAGTGGTTTTGGGGGTCGAGGAGCTGCTTCAGCAGTAAGAGTTTACCAGATGACCTAAATTGGATCTCTGCAGTCTGAACTTATGTAAAAAGCTGGATGCATCCCATAATTCCTGTGAGGATATAGAAGGAGAATCGGCTGGAAACTTAGGGCCAGCTAGCCTGAAGTACACCTCAGAAACAAGGGAGTGCTGCCTCAACAGGTGAAACGTAAGGACCTGCTCCAGAAACTTGTTCTTTGATGTCCACACACATATGCACCCTACCAATAAACAAACCAACAAACAAAATAAACAAACAGGTAAATATAAATAAATAAATCAAAAATAGTTTTAGAGTATTCAGTGGCTTACAACAACACAAATTGATTCTCTTGCAGCTCTGGGGGTGAGAAGTGTGGGATCAAGCTGTGGGCAGGGCCAGGCTTGGTGATGGTCACCTTTAATCCCAGCTCTCTGGAAGCAGAGGCAGCTGGATTACTGTGCTTTTTGAGGCCAGCCTGGTCTATACAATGCATTTCTGGCCTGTCGTGGCTACGTAATGAAGCCTTATCTCAGAAATATGAGCATGGCTTTGCATCCATTACAGCCTATAGGAAAAGCATCTTTTCTGACCCTTCCCTATTCTAGTTCTTGCTGGCAATCCTTTATCATGGTGTTCTTTATCATGTAGTTGCATCTTACACTTCCAGTCTCTGTCTTCATTGCTCCATGGCCTCCTTCCATATACAGCTCTCCCCACCTCCCTCCTCCTCTTCTCTTTGCAGTGCTGAGAGACACCATGTAGCTGCCAAAGGAGACAGATGGCTGGAACTTTATCGGGTAAGCCACAGCCTTGTGACGATACACAGATGAATAGAAATGGGTTAATTTCAGATGTAAGAGTTAGTTAATAAGAATCCTAAGCTAATAGGCCAAGCTGTGTTGTAATCAATACAGTTTCTGTGCGATTACTTAGGGACTGGGCAGCTGGGAAATGAACTAGCAGTCTCTGCCTACAAAACCCAGGGCCTTATGCATTCTAGGTAAATTCTCCTTTCTTTATTTCCTTGTGAATGTGGTTGTGTGCACAAGTGTGCTGTGGTATGAAGATCATATGGATCAGAGGACAACTTGCAGTAGCCAGCCTCCTATCGTGTCAATTCAAGAGCTTTTACCACTGAACTACATTCCCAACCCCAGCTCTTTCCTCTTCTTGGGATAAAATCAGTCATTATACTTAGAACTCTAATTCAGTATGACTTCACCTTAACTAATTACAATTGCAAAGACTCTGCATTAGTCTGCTTTCTGTTAGCATGGCAGGATATCTGAGATAATTTATAAAGAAAGTAAATCTCTCTTGGCTCACAGTTTTGGAAGCCTCTTTCTTTTTTATATTTTTTTCTACTTTATAAATAATACCATTAAAAATTTCCACTTCCTCCCCTCCTCCCATTCCCCCACTCTCCCACTCACCCTCCCCTCTCCCCCTCTAGTCCTAAGAGAGGGCAGGGTACCCTGCCCCATGGGAAGTCCAAGTCCTTCCCCCCTCCATCCAGGCTTAGGAAGGTGTGCATCCAAATAGAATAGGATCCCAAAAAGCCAGTCCATGCAGTAGAGACAAATCCCAGGGCCATTATCATTGCCTTCTCAGTCTGCCCCAATTGTCAGCCACATTCAGAGGGTCCAGTTTGATCCCATGCTCATTCAGTTCCAGTCCAGCTGGATTTGGTGAGCTCCCATTAGATCAGGCACACTGTCTCAGTGGGTGGACCAATTCCTTGCGGTCTTGACTTCCTTGCTCATATTCTCCCTCCTTCTGCTCTTCAACTGGACCTTGGGAGCTCTGATGTGGGTCTCAGTCTCTATCTCCATCTGTTGCCGGATGAAGGTTCCATGGTGATATTCAAGATAGTCATCAGTCTGACTATGGGACAAGGCTAGTTCAGGCACCCTCTCCTCCATTGCCCAGGGTCCTAGCTGAGGACATCCCTGTGGACACCTGGGAACCACTCTAGAGCCAAGCATCTCGCCAACCCCAAAATGGCTCCCTTAATTAAGATATCTTCTTCCCTGCTCCCATATCTGTCCTTCTTCCATCTCAACCATCCCACTCCCCCAAACTCTCCCCAGGCCTCTCCTTCTCCCATCTCTCTCCCCCTCTCCCCTTCCCCCCACAAATGGGACCTCCTGAAACTGAGAAGCTTCCGTAAAGCAAAGGACACAGTCATTAAGACAAAAAGGCAACTTACTGAATGGGAGAAGATCTTCATCAACCCCACATCAGACAAAGATCTGATCTCCAAAATATATAAAGAACTCAAGAAACTAGACATTAAAATTCTAAATAACCCGATTAAAAATTGGGGTACTGAACTGAACAGAGAATTCTCAACAGAAAAGTTCAAATGGCCAAAAGATACTTAAGGACATGTTCAACTTCCTTAACTATCAGGGAAATGCAAATCAAAACAACTTTGAGATACCATCTTACACCTGTCAGAATGGCTAAAATCAAAAACACCAATGATAACCTATGCTGGAGAGGAGAAGATGTAGAGTAAAGGGAACACTCATCCATTGCTGGTGGGAATGCAAACTTGTGCAACCACTTTGGAAATCAGTGTGGTAGTTTCTCAGAAAATTGGGAGTCAACCTACCTCAGGATCCAGCAATACCACTCTTGGGCATATACCCAAGCCATGCTCAATCATACTACAAAAGCATTTGTTCAACTATGTTCATAGCAGCATTATTTGTAATAGCCAGAACCTGGAAACAACCTAGATGCCCCTCCATGGAAGAATGGATAAAGAAAATGTGGCACGTCTACACATTAGAGTACTACTCAACGGTAAAAAAAAAAAAAAAATGACATCTTGAATTTTGCATGCAAATGGATGGAAATAGAAGACACTATTTTGAGTGAGATAACCCAGACCCAAAAAGATGAATATGGTATGTACTCACTCATTAGTGGACTCTAGCTATAAACAAAGGACATTGAGGCTATAGTTCACGATCCTAGAGAAGCCCTGAAATAAGGTGAACCCAAAGGAAAACATATATAGATCCTCCTGGAAACTGGAAGCAAACAAGATCTCCAGGCAAAAGTTGGGAGCATGGGGGTGGAAGCCTCTTTCTATAGTCAGTTGGCTTCATTGCTTTAAGGATGGAGGCAAGGCAACTCAGTAGATAACTTTACATCATGACTTGAAGAAAAAGAGAGAGAGAAAAGAAGAATGGACTGAGCTATCACTATGTTTTTTTTTTCAAAGACAAGCCTCAAATGATTTGACCCCTCTACCCCAGCCTTACCTCTTCAAGGTTGTATCACTTCTCAGAAACATCTAGCTGGGGAATAACACAAGCTACAGCAACTGTTTTCCAATAGGAACCACATTCAGAGATTCTGGAGGTCAAGATTTAAATGTATCTCTTTGGACGAGACACCACAATCCAACTCTTGACATCCAGTGGAAAACTAATACACAAAATAATGGATGTGAGTAAATGAACCCGAAACATTTGGATTGTGTATTTGTTACTTTTGTATTGCCATAATTTTTTATTTATTTTTATTTATTTATTTGTTTTTTGGTTTTTTCGAGACAGGGTTCTCTGTGGCTTTGGAGCCTGTCCTGGAACTAGCTCTTGTAGACCAGGCTGGTCTCGAACTCACAGAGATCCGCCTGCCTCTGCCTCCCAAGTGCTGGGATTAAAGGCATGCACCACCACCGCCCGGCTGTAATTTTTTTTATTTATTTTTTTATTTTTGGTTGGTTACCTTTTGTCTTATTGTTCTGGATGGCCAGAGTCCACAATGGTGGGGAAGGCATCTCACTCTGGCAGGAGCAGGAAGGGGGAAGATAATCCTTTTCTGTATGCTTTATCTGCATACAGAAAGCAGAGAGGAAACAGGAAGCAGGGCAAGGCTACATTCACAAAGTCCAGCTCCAGTGACATACTTCCTCCAGAAAACTGTATCTGCCACAGATTCCATAGCCTCCCTCAACAGCACCATCAACCTGGAACCAAGTGTTCAAATTCATTAGCCTGTGAGGGACACTAAGAAATGCCCTCAAACCACAACATTCCCTGTGGCATCCAACATGGAAGCTTGAATATCTCAACATCGGTCCCGAAAAAGCTAAGAAAATTTCTGGACAAGGAACCACAGTGTCTCAGGTGGGCCAGGGCTGGGCATCCAGAGGTGCCGCTTGTAGTTGTTGCTGTCTTTTACTCTTTAGTTTTTGGCTTTCTTCTTTGGGGACACTGCTACCCAGCACCCAAATAAATCACACAGAGGCTTATTCTTACTTGTAAATGCACAGCCTTAGTATGACTTGTTTCTAGCCAGCTTTTCTTAACTTAAATTCTCCCATCTACATTTTGCTTGTGGGCCTTTATCTTTCTCTATTTCTGTATAGCTTTTTTAACTTCTTACTCTGTGACTTGCTGTGTAGCTGGGTGGCTGGTCCCTGGAGTCTTCCTCTCTTCCTCTTTCTCGCTCCTCTATCCTCTCCTCCCCCACTCCTATTTATTCTTTCTGCTTGCCAGTCACACCTATCCATTATCCTTCCTAGCTATTGGCCGTTCAGCTCTTTATTAGACCATTCAGGTATTTTAGACAGGCAAAGTAACACAGCTTTACAGAGTTTAACAAATGCAATATAAAAGAATGCAACACATCTTTGCATCATTAAACAAATGTTCCACAGCATAAACAAACGTAACATATCTTCAAATAATATCCCACAACAGCTACTAACAGCTGCAAGCACCATGCGCTAACATCATGCATTAAGCTGAGCCATGCAGCAGCTGATGTGGTAGTTTAAGATTTGTCTTGCATGATCAGAGAACACTGCAGGTGCTCAGTAAAGCCAGGTTCAAATACATAAAAAAAGGTACAGTATGTTTAAAAAGTGCTTAGATACTAAAGAAAGAAAAGAAAATGGATATAGACAGTCATAAAAATAAATAGTTAAAAATAATGAAGTCTTTAAAAGAGAATAAAGTCGTATAAAAATAAGTCACATAAGGATGAAAAATATTATAACACAGGGAGTTTGGGCCTTTTATAGTACCTTGTAAATTTTGAGTTTTTTGAATGCTAATGAACAGAGAATGACAGCTGCTGAGAAGCATTGGACTGGGGAAGGGACTGCTGAGTTAAATCAGCCTAAATAAATCAGCAATGTCTTAACTGCAAGTTGGAAATTAGAAAGTGTATTGCTTTAGGGAAAAGGTTATGCTTTTGTTACCACAGGAAATGAAAGGCTGTGGATTCGTTCAAGGTTAAAGAGAATCACGTTTGATGGGGGAGACCTCCTGAAAATCCTGGCTACAGACATAAACAAATAAACCTGTAAAAACTACAAGACAGATGACATAGATTTTACCTACTTAAACATAAAACAAAAAAAATTGTCTTTGGTTGGCTTGTGTACATTGCACAGTCCATACCTGTATTAATACAGATATTCATGTTACCTTTAGAAGTTTGTGTGCTTTCAGAGCAAAGAGACAAGACATTAATGAAAACAGGTGGCCCAGGTGATCCAGGCTCTCAGAGTGCCTCTGTTACATTTTCCTTGGAGTTCTACATCTAGAACAGCTTTACGGCTGCTGCTGAGATGGTCCACCCTCACAGACTAATCTAGTCAGGACTACAGATAAACCTTATGCTGTCCCATTGCACAGAGACTAGACAACAAATGTTATGGCTAGTTTTTCCCAGGACTTGACCATTATTCCAGTTTTCTCAGGATACCCTAGAGATGCTGTCACCTCCCCCAGACAACAGAAAGCCATCTAGAGAACATGATGCCACATTCCCACATTGTTTAGTGGGTTATGGATGTTTGTCATCATTGGATGGGTTGGTTACAAATTGTTACTGGTTATGGACAGGGAGAAAGCCAAACCAAGGAGATTATATTCAAGGATCTCTTTTTAAAGGGAAAAGAGGGACATGGCTTAAAAATGATCGGATAAAAGGGTGGATTGTTGAGTCTGTTTCCGAACAGTTACAGTCTCAAATATTTTACATTGGTATGGATTTTCAAATATTGATACAAATTTAAGGTTATTTTTGTTATATTATATATATTATATGTTTCTATTCTTGTTTAAGGTATTGTACCTATGCAGTTCATTTAAAAATGTAATATAAAATTTTAGTCCTTGAAAGCTATTTAAGATAATAAAGAAAAACAGGTTAATAGTTAGCCATCTATAACAATCAAATTTATAGTCATGTTAGGTGTGTTTTCAAGTTTAAACAGGTATCTTTCAAACAGATGATGGTCTTCAAACACTTCAGAGACCTACAGAATATGCCATTTAAAATGTTATAATAACATAAGGCTTTTCATGACAGTGAGACACATCTGCTCCTGGCAGTACCAATCTACTTCAAAAAATGATGAGCATCAAAGAACCTCCATACAGAGTTCACTTTATTTGCAGCAAAAGCTAGCATTTAGGTAAGAAACTCCCCTTGCCTCAGCTGCTGACAGTATGTTGTCCAAATTGGACAAACAGGACACAAAAGAAAGCAGTAGCCAAATTTTGTCAAAAGAGGGTAGGACAGTCCTTCAAAAATTCCTGCTTCAGAGAAAAGTCTGTCAGATATTCTGTAGGCCAAGGATGGATGCCACAACATTATGGAGGAACCTTGAATGACTGTTCAAGAATCCAGATGTCTATCATTTCTTATTTTGGAGTTACTATCTCTGCACTTACCATTTCTCAGGTAATATTATATTATTCTTTGGTGTTTGATGGGGTTGAAGACTAGGTAATTAAAGTTACAGTTTCCCTTACTCATGATAGAAAGTAAACTGGTTACAAAACTTTGGACTCATCAAGAGAGGATTGATAATGGAGTATTTTTCTGAATATACCAAATACAAATGGACTGGACATTGGAAATGTACCTGATAATTGCTCTTATTGTTTAAAGTTTTATTATGTTAGAGTGAAACTTTTCCTTTTTATTTAGACAAAAAGGGAGAAATGTTATGGGATATCCCTTTACACTATGTGAAGATATGTCACTGTGATTGGTTTAACAAAGAACTGAATGGCCAATAGCTAGGCAGGAAGAGATTAGGTGGGACTTCCAGGAAAGAGAGGTCTCAGGGAAGAAGAAAGGTGGAGTTGCCCACTAGACACAGAGTATGTAAGACAAGCAGGAAGAGAGGTAAAAGTCATGAGCCATGTGACAGCACATAGACTAATATAAATGGCTTATTTTAAGTTATAAGAGCTAAGGGGAGCCACGAGGTGGTGGCACATGCTTTTAATCCCAGAACTCAGGAGGCAGAGGCAAGTGGATCTCTGTAAGTTCAAGGCCAGCCTGGTCTATAAAAGCTAGTTCCAGGACATATAGGGCTGTAACACAGAGAAACCCTGTCTCAAAAAAAAAGAGCTAGTGGGATATCCCTAAGCTATAGGGCAAGATTTCATAATTAATAAAAAGTCTCTGTGTCATCATCTGGGGGCTGGCAGTCCAAGAAAGCCTGCTACACAACTCTCCTTGGCAGATGTCTTAGAGCTTTGGCATCTCCAACATCTTAGGGTCTCTCTCCATCACATTCAAGTTTCACCTTTATAGATTTACACAATGGCCTTCCAGGGCCTCCTCAGGGGCACCCCAACTCTGTCACACACCACTTGGCCTAAGTGGCTTTCTGAAATCATGAAGAGAAATCTACAACCATCTAAATCTTGCATCATTCTTGCCTTCAAATCCAATACCACATGGAAAGTTTGGCTGTCAGGTCCCTTAGACCACAATGACAGCAGCTCTCTGAAGTGCCTCTCTAGGAGATGAACACCTTGGCTCTTTTCCTTCACTAACTGGAGCTTTAGCCGGGTGGGTTTTTGTCCTGAAGGAAGCTTTTCTATCTTTTCAAAGCAGAGTAGGGTGATTTTCTTTCCTTTTTTAAATGGTTTTTATTGAGCTATAAATTTTTCTCCACTCTCCTCCCTTCCTCCTCCTCCCCTTCTACCCTCTCCTGTTCCCCCCTATGCTCCCAATTTACTCAGGAGACCTTGTCTTTTCTTCTTCCTAAGTAGATCCATGTATGTTTTCCTTAGGGTCCTCTTTGTTGTCTAGGTTGTCTGGGGTTGTGGACTCTAGGTTAGTTTTTTATTTGCTTTATGTCTAGAAACCACTTATGAGTAAGTATATATTTTATATGTCTTTTGGGGCCTGAGTTACCATACTCAATATTGTTTTTTCTCAATCCATCAGTTTGCATGCAAATTTCAAGACATAATTATTTTAGTGCTGTATAGTAGTCCATTGTATAAATGTACCACATTTTCTTTATCTATTCTTCAGTTGAGGGGCATCTAGGTTGTTTTCAGGTTCTGGCTATTGCAAATAATGGTGCTATGAACATAGTTGAGCACACATCCTTGTGGTATGATTGAGCATTCTTTGGAGACATACCTAACAGTGGTATTCCTGGGTCTTGAGGTAAATTGATTCCTAATTTTCTGAAAAACTGTCATACTAATTTTCAAAATGGCTGTATAAATTTTCACTTCCACCAGCAATGGAGGAGTGTTCCCCTTGCCCCAATCCTCTGCAGTATAAGCTGTTATCATTGTTTTTGATCTTGGGCATTCTGACAGATGTAAGATGGAATCTCAGAGTTGTTTTGATTTGCATTTCTCTGATGGCTAAGGATGATGAGCATTTCCTTAAGTGTGTTTCAGCCATTTGAGATTTATCTGTTGAGAGTTCTCTGTTTAGGTCTGTACCTCATTTTTTAAACTGGGTTATTTTTTCTATTGATGTCAAGTTTCTTGAGTTCTCTGTATATTTTGGAGATCAGTTCTCTGTCCGATGTGGAGTTGGTGAAGGTCTTTGTCTCATAGTTGGGGGATTTTCATAGTGCTAATCTCAACAATCACAGCATCTCTTTGAGCACACACCTTGACAGAAACATTCACCTTCCTAGTATTCTTTTCCTCTCCAAGATGTTCATTTTATATTTCTTTTTGTCCTGCTTGCTCATAATCATTGCAGACCTATATAAAACAATCAGCAACTACCATTCCACAGACTCAGTGCAATCCTGTCTTGAACAAATTTGATCATTACTTTTTAATTCATCCTCACATAAGTTCTCAGGACATGGCCAGAAAATGCCCAACGTCTTTGGTTAAACGTCATATAAATGGTCTCTAGCATAGGCTTAGAATTCTCATTCCCCCTGAAACTTTATGAGCTGGGCCTACACTGTCTGCATTCCCCTCAGATCTCTTGTCCTCCAGGCTTCTACTAGGATAGTCCATCAATATCTGTTTTCAGCATTTGACCACATTTTTAGTCTAAAGTTTCAAAGTCTTCCACATGACCAGTTCTTTTTAGAGCAGCGTCCCCACTTTCCTGGTCTCAGCATCTGTTAGTCACCCTACTGCTGCTGTGATATGATGTGAATGACATAGTCAAATACAACCTGCAGAAGAAAGAATTTATGTAGGCATATGTTTCCAGAGGGCTAGAGTCCATCATGGTGGGGAAACCATGACATGTCAGCAGGAGCAGGAACCTGAGAGATCACATGTTATCTGCACATATGGAACAGAGTAAGAGAACAATAAACTGGAAGAGACTATGAGCCTTCAAGGCCCCCCTTCTTGCCCCATACTTCCCCCAGGAAGGCTGCATCTATTAAAGGTCCCATAACCTTCCAAACAGTACCACCAACTGGGGACCAAGTGTTCAGATTACAATAATTGTCCTTCTCCCAAGACTAATGTGTGTACTATATGACTTTAACATTATAGAGAGAATACAATGTTTTCTAAAAAATAGAGAATTCATGACATATACTATATAATTCATATATGTTACATAATTATACAGCATAGTCTAGGAATATGCATTATGCTTCCACTATGTGAAAGTATCATGGTAAGAACTCTATTAACTAGACTATGCATTTAACCAGAATGTCTTATTATTCTATTATTTTTCATATGCCAGATTTCATGACCTTTCCTTGATATCAGTGCTTCACAAGGACCTTCTTGTTATCTTTGTAACACTGATTGTGGAAGGATTTTCCAAGTGGCCCTCTTGTCTCTGCAGCTCTTTATTGCATCCTGGGACTAGCAAGTGCCTCTTTTAGGCCATTCTTTCCATGCTTCTGCAAAGGAATGACTTTATACCAAGCATTTAAGACTGTTTATTCATGACTATTATTGCATGTGAGTGCATGGCATGTGTGTGGGAGCCGTGTGCATTGTCACAGCACACATGAGGTCAGCAGACAACTTTGTGTGACTGGTTCTCTCTACCTTTACACAGGTTCTAAGGGTTGAACTTGGGTTCCAGGTTTTTATAAGAATAGTCTTTACCCCCTTAGCCAATGGCTCTACATCAAAGATTTTGATAGACACTTTATAAAAGAAAGCTATAGCCCCGTTTTATAGATGAGAAAGACTGAAACTCCTGTAGGACTTGTGGAAGGACATTGAAAGAACCATGTGGTGGCTGGCTCCATGCTGTCACTTCCTGGTTTTCTATTAGTCTCAGTCTCGTCCAGGAATGCTTTTTTTTTTGTGATGCTTCAGCTCTGCTGGTTTGACGTCTTGTCCCATCTCTAAGTGTCTTCTGTGCCTAGAGAAGGAGTATCAGTTAAGAACTTGGGGACCTGTATTGGCCAGGAGAGTGCAGACGGGGTCCTTTCCTAAGAGACCTTTGTAAATGGGATCCCCAGAAAACCAAGGCACCATAGTGGTTCCAAAAAGAGAATGCAAACACCAGAGGCTGAGAACGGACCCAGGAACTGGCCACAGCCTTTTCCGAAAAACAAGGTAGGGAGGTGCCTGCCGCGCACCGGGAGGTGTTCGTTGATACTGACCCAAGAGGAAAGAAGTACTTCACCCATGCCTAACTGCGCTGTCAGGACCCCGCAGCCTCAGAGCCTCTACCTGCTCTCCCCTCTCTGCAGGAAGGTTTCGCCTCTCTGCCTTCATCGCGCCGCTTCTCTGCTTTCATTTGATTGTGCCTCCTCCTCCAGTTTTTTAAGAACAATGAAGTGGTTGTCATTTCTGCCTTCTCTGTGTGTCTTGTCAGTACAGCCAGACAGCGGATCTGTTGAGGAAAAGGCCTTCTCCTCACACTGACTTCCCATCACCAGCAGTGCCCATATCTAAAATGATACCCACTCAGTCCTCGGCACTCAGGCCAGGCCAGGCCTAATTAACATAAATCAATGGAAAATTCCGACTGCTGGGCTGGGTGAGTTTTCTTATTTTATTTTATTTTCTTATTTTATTGCATTTGTTGGTTTGGGGTGTGTGTATGTGTGTAGGTCAGAGAATAATTCAATCAGTCAACAAATTGATCAGTTAACCAATGTAATAAGCATGGTTTGTTTTGCTCATTAAACAAAGAGCATGTTTACTCATTCCCAGCATCTCACCCTCCCTGAAAACTCCCACAGCTTTTATAATTTATATTGCAAGACTCATTTGCTCCAAAATGCCTAAAGAACTGTTTGGGGTCAATTGCAGGGTTAAGAGAAATGTACTGAATTAGTATTTAATGCTATTTTGTGAGATTCCTGGTTTTTTTGGTTGTTGCTATTTTTCTTTCCTCCCTGTTCCCTCCCTGTATCCACTTTCCCCCCATGCACGTGTGTATTCTAGTTATTGAAAATAAAATCCGGATGGAAGTCAGGCTTCTGTGGTTCCAAATAATCTGCGGCGAAAGCAAATGCACTTCAATGCTTTGTTTTATGGCTACATTTTCTTCTTTCAATCAGAAAAAAAAAATAAATGAGCATTTTATGGTACCTAGCAGTGAAGAATTCAATAGGTCTTGAAAGTGAAGAGGAATTTACACACTGGCGTAACAAGGAACTTCATTGGCACTTAAACTATCCCAAGTCTTCACTGATCTGTGGTATAATTAATTAATAATCAATTCTAAACACCAGTTAGTTCCACAATAAAATCACAAATATGCCCCAGGCTTTGACCTTGTGTGTGCTGGCCTATGGATTAGACACATCCCCAACTGTCGCACCAACACAGCAAATGAGTGACTTTCACAATGTGCTGCTGGCAGTGTGTACTTCATTGTGCTGAAGGCCTGTGAAGCAGGGCATGTTCTAGGGATCAGAGATTAGGAAGTTCCTAGCCTCAAGTTTGTCTTTGTACATGGTGGGGTGAGGGGCGTGGAGAGGAGCAGAGCACGGGATGTGGTTGACACCAGATCCGAAGAGTGTAGCCTAGCCTCCAGAGGCGCAGGCAGCTGCTGAGCGTAAGGATTCCTGCTGTATCTCCAGGGGATGCAGGTGTGATGGAGAAGACATTGGTCTACACAGAGGATTGCCTTGGTGCTAGCTGCAATACTCTGCTGGGTTATGTTGACCTTGAAATGCCCACTTAACTTTACATCTAATTCCTACAAAAATACTTTGAATGCAACCTACTTCACACATACACACACACACACACACACACACACACACACTATACTCTAAACAAACAAACAAATAAATGTAATAAAATAAGAAAACTCACCCAGCTCATCAACACTTTTACAATAACACAAGTGCTTAGGAAACTACTTGGTTTCTTAAGAAATCCAAAGATGTCAGATCCCATGATCCGTCACCATCATCACCATCACCATCAGTTGCAGCAGCGGCAGCAGCACCATCATAGGGCATGGTGGGAGCCACGGTCAGTGCAACCCATAAAGATCCTCTACAGCACACTTACCTGGAAATCTCTAAGTATGTTTGGAGTTCTAGGGTTAACTGTCTGTAGGGAAGAGACTGAACCCATAATCTCCTCAAATTCCTTCCAGCTCTGAGAAAATTCCCACTTGAAAGCAAACAAACTCAGTCTCAATCTTGGGCACACAGCCTTAAATAACAGAACTCTTTCCATTTAACTTTAGGTCAATAACCAAAGAAAGATGTCTTCTTGTTCTCTGGAATTTTTAATGGTCAACACTCATACCCTAAGAATAATTTCTTTAATAATATTAAACTTTTTACTTAGGATTAAATGTATCAATTGTATTTAAAAAAAATACTCCCCAGGGCTGACATTTAGTGGCTAAAGGCACTTGCTGCCAAGTTTAACAACCTAAATTAGTTCCTGAGACACACATAGGTGAAGGAGGTAACCTCCCACAAGCTGTCCTCTGACCTACAAACACACACACAGACATGCACGCACACACAGGCCTGCACACACGCTAAATAAATGTAATAAAAAAGACCTCTAGTCAAAAGCAAGCAAACACGCAAGCCAAAAAAAAAAAAAAATCTGAGAACTTTTACCTATTAAGGGTTATTTTACTAGAAGTAAATTTTTGCTAGACTGATTTTGTCCAATAACAGTCAATCTATTAAGTTTTATCCCCTTTTTTTTCTTTTAACTTCAAACAAATTAGTGGGAAGACAGCCATAGATCTGCGGCTGTCATCCCGACTTCCCCATCTGGGTTCATCTCCTGCTAACTGGTTGGTATAAGTCAGCCTGGATGCTGTTCCCTGCCTCCCCATCCCTGCCTCTCTGCTTCAGTCTGTCTGTGCCCCTCACACATACCAGCTATGCCAGGGAAGGCAAATTTGTCCCTGGAGACATATTCCTTTTCTCTCAGGGCAGAGGGGCTGGGAGATAAGGGTAATGCCGTAAGTGGAACAGCTTAGCTACGCTGCTTAGCTTGTATCGCTTGTTCTCATCTAATTATAATGGGTACCTTCTTTTTCCTTTGAGTGTTCTGATTGGGCAAATAAATAATATAATATAATATAAATAATAAATTAGCCACCAACTCAGGGAAATGTATTTATTTCCCCATAAAGTTAGAAACCTATATTTAGTGATCATAGCTTTGACTTATCTATAGATGAGACAGCAAAATGAGTCTCTCACCAGCTTGCTATGAGGAGCAGGAAGGAAATGATCAAAGAGAGGGCTGGTGGTCAGTGCCCCAAAAGCCAGCTAAAGGTGCCCCAGGTGGTGTTTCTGCGTACATCAGCCCTTTGGTTACCCCAAGACCAGTCCTTTGGGTGTTTGAGGAAAGGTCATAACCTTTGGGTAGAGCCCTAGTTGAGATGATGATTCGAGCTAGACTGAGTACAAGACTCAGTGTATAGAAATGAGACAGCAGTTTGGGAAAAACACCCTAAGAAGTATTACAAAGCCTGTTGGTGAATATGGGCATAGGTTGGCATCAAGTTCTTGCAATCTAACAAAATATACCAAAGACCTAGGAATGCAAATATGTTTTGACCCACTTCCTTGCTCAAAACTTTTTCCTCAAGGAAAACACAGAACTACATAAAATAAGTGTGTAGATTTAATTGCAGCTTAGTTAAGAGAATGGGGAAATGGGAGCAAACTAAAATATCCAGGCTTAGAGATTGCTGGAAATAACAGCTACCATCAAGTTATAGACTAGAGACAGCTATTTATATCATGTGTATGAAGAATTTATAATGACTCAGTAGAGGCTTAAAATATCATGGTAAACAAACATCCCAGGATATAAAATTCTAGAAACAACACAATTTGCATAATTTGTAAAAGAATAAATGAAAACTGGATGGCCATGTATTAAAATGTCAGATGTGATCATCTCTGATTAGTGATATTGCCTAAGTTTTTCTTTGTAAGTTTCTTTACTTTTCCAGTTTTATACATTGAAAACATATTACTTTAATGTTTAGGGGAAATTATTTCAACAATACTATATGAGCTAGAATATGCTATAACTAATAAAGTTGAAAAGTGTAATTCTTAATTAAATGAAAAATGTACCCTTTTGTAAACTATAAGTGAAGTTAAATACATATCATTAAAAAGAATTATAGGTAGAAACTGAATGGCTTCATCAGGGAGAAAATAGCTTATTAAGTGTCAGAAATACTGTCATATTTTGTCTGTGATTATACAACCAAGAGCCATTTAACCCCTTTTTGGCTGTTTCCTTGTTTTGGAGAAGCAAATTGGCTAGTTCATGATTTTCCAGCTTCCTTCTCACTTCTAATCGTTGGTGTAGCCACTCTTTGGCTCCACTGCATAAAAATCCACTGCTGCGGGTAAGCCAGGGGTGCTCAGTGTGAATTCGGGGAAACCTCTGCATCAGCAGAAGTTACTGTGTAATTCCCGAGGTTAGAATTAGTGCGACTGTGGGCATCAGGGAGAACAAATGACGTGAGTATGACAGAAAAAGAATGGTGGGGCACATTAGGGCGCTGGGAGGAGGGCAGATGGGTGAAGAGGAAGAGTCGTGTTCTGACAGAATCAGCGAGCCACATGGCGGGCAGTCGGTGGTCGGGGGGGTTGATTGATCAATGGTGAGAGGCTGGTTGACAACTCACCAAAGGAAGAGCAGGGGATGACCTTTCACCCCAAGACTCCTGGCAAAAATTCCTCTCAGAGACTCGGTCTTGGCTGCCTGTGGTGTCAGATGAATGACCTGGCGGAAGCGAAAGTTTTTGACTTGTGGTTATTAAACTAGTAAAAAGATATGATTTTAACCACCAACAACAGCAAAAATGAAGTTTGAAAGAAGACAAGAGAGGAGAATCATGAAATAAAAGATCCCGGTGTCCTAGTCTTGGCTTTGCTGAGGGCTTGCTGGGTGGCCCGACCATGCACCCTTTTGAGCTTCATTCTCCTCCCAGGGAAACGGAGAGAGCAATTCCTGTTCCCATCTCAAGCAGGGAGGGCATGAAGCAACACAGATGCCACAGGAAACCGGGTGCCAAACCCACAGTCTGCTTCTCCCACCTTCTGCGCCCAGCTGAACCTAGTGACGGGGCTGGTATGGAGCGTCGGGAGTTGGGCCCAGCTGAACCTAATGATGGGGCTGGTATGGAGCGTCGGGAGTGGGGGAAACAGAGACAAAGAAAGAGAGAAAGGTCGGGCTTTCTCTTGTATATCTCAAAAACAGAGACGTTGAACTATCACAACCCTGTAACCCACACTAAATGCCAAACTCTCTAAAGATTTTGAGTCAACCAGTTGAATTTCTAGAAAAATCGATGACTCTTGAGAATACCCAGATTGTTTTATCCTGTGGAAACAGGAACACTGTATCTCCTCAGCCTTCATTTAGCCGTTACTCACCAGTGTGCTTCAATCTGCCCGAAAAGGCTTCCTGCTTAGTGTTTTAAATACTGACGTATAGCCATACTTGTTTAATGTCCAGGGCAGAGGCTGTCTTCTGCGCTCCTATTTGTAGAAGGGCTAAAGAGAGGCTCTCAACTTCCCGCTTTACTTAAATCCCCGGGCATCTTTTCTGTATCTCCTATCACTTCCATTTAGCCGTGTCTGTTTGTAAACTCCCACCTGACACAGGAGGCATTAGGCTATCACTTTATGGGAGACAATGGGGGGGGGCATTTCTATCTATAGATGTAATTGAATCTAATCCCGAAGGCTCTGAATTCTCAGTAATTCTGTGCCAAGTTACTTTCCATGATGACTGATGGCTTGAAGACCTCTGTCAGTCACTCATGGGAGGTGGCGAGTGCTCAAGTATTTATGAAGGTAAGGCCCCTTTAATCCAATCATTTGTCAGGAGTCCTCCTTCCTTTGAGCCAAGCATGGATGAATCGCAAAAGAGAAGCTTTCCATTAAAAAAAACAACAAAACCTGGTTTCAAAGGAACTTCACTTTCAGGTGCACGCTGCTCACCATCTCGTAGGAAACAGTTCTAGAGAGACTTCACGTTGCTGGTTATTTGGCTGAGGGGAGTGGAATCTCAGGAGAGGTTTAGGAGGTTAGATTCCATGTGCAGCTATGCTTATACACAGTGCCTCTTGTGTCTGAATGAAAACTAGGAGGCTGTGTTGACCTCATGGTTACTTTTCCAAGACCTTTTGTTTTTTTGTTTGTTTGGTTGCTGTTGTTGTTTCGAGACAGGGTTACTCTGTGTAGTCCTGGCTGTCCTGGAACTCAGAGATCTGCCTGCCTCTGCCTCCAGAGTTGGGATTAAAGGCATGTGCCACCACCACCTGGCATGAAGATCTTATTTTTTAAGAATAATTTGTTAATTAATTCTTTGAGAATTTAAATTCAATGTGTTTTGGTGATACTTATCTTCCTCCTTCAATTCCTTCTAGATCCTTTTTCATCTCTCTCTCTCTCTCTCTCTCTCTCTATATATATATATATATATATATATATAGATAGATAGATAGATAGATAGATAGATGTATATATATATACATCCAAAGTAGAGTTTGTATTGATCAACAACTCCTGGGCACAAAGCCTGCTCTGGACATAGCAGGTGTCAAAACATTGAAGAAATGACTTTCCTCCTCCCAGGAGTGATCACATATCAATATCACCTCTGATAGGGCTGGGGTTTTGTACACACACACACACACACACACACACACACACACACACAGGGATTCTGTCTCGAGCTTGTACAGGTCTTCTGCATGCCACTCCCATTTCTGTCAGTTCATATGTGCACACGATCTGTGGTGTCCAGCAAACACTGCTTTCTGGACCTATCCATCACTGTCCTTTATGATCTCTCCCACCCTTCTCCATGGATCCCTGAGCCTGGAGGGAAGGAGTGAGATGCAGACATCTCATTTAGGGTGGGCATACCCTGAAGTCCTCTAAAATTCACTTCTGTCGGCATGACGGATATAATGGGTTTTGTTGTGGCATTTCCATATATGTATATGTATAGTGCATTTTTTAAAATCATGTTTACCCTCCACATATCCTGACATAGTCCTCTGTGGCTCTCACAGATTCCTTTCTTCCTGTCCTTTCTTGACCTGGATTTCCCTCTTGAAAAGCCTTTCTCTTCCTATGTCACCAAATCAGAAACTAAATGTGTGATGTACCACCCTCTATATTTCCCTTTTCTTCCTTTCAGATTGGCCCCTTGTACCTGTTTAAAGCTAATACCGTGGATATGTAGTTGGTGTGGGGCTACTGCAACACATTGTGATGGGGGTGGAGGGGCAGGGGAATAGAGTCATACAATGTGACTATCTTGGGAGAGAGGGGAAGAGACAGAAATGGACTCAGGAAAATTATAGGCAGCAGCCACATGAATGCTATGGGGTCTAAAAATCAATGAAAATACTCTTCTCCCCAGATATGACCCTGCCAAACATACGACATGCCAGAGAGCAAACCCTGTTAAATAACAGTCATTGTAAGAGAATTGTAATGAAAATAATTATAGTATATGAGCAGCGGGCATCAAGCCCTAGTCATTAGCTTAGCTAAGGGAAAATGATTTTAGTCCACTAAAGTCTTGAGGAGCCTCAGCTAAGGGATCAGGTGTCTTTGTGGTCTCATGCGAAAGCAAACAGAAGTCCTTTGTCGCCACCTAGAGTCCAAAGCCTGCAAGTATTGGCTGAGAAAATTTAATCTGGCTCGGTGTAGAAATTCCCCTGTCCAAGTTTAATTAAGACACATTAAAAACACCAGTCTCAGGCTTAACCGGGCCAATCAGTCCTTTTTCACTGGTCATGAATACGTGTTTGAACTCAAATATTCATAATGACTGAATGGTTTCAGGGTGGAAAAGCATCGGTTGTCTCCAAACCTTGACTAAACGCGGGAAAGCACATGAAAAGAAAGTTCGCGGAGTGGGTGGGGACGATCTGCACCACCATCTGTCTGATGACCTTAGGAAGACGTGTCAGCCACAGAGTCTCTTCCTCTTATTTATAAGACTAGAGGACCGAACTAATTTGACATCGCAGTTTTCTAAGCCCTAAAATTACGTGTTTCTTTAAATAATTCACAGTATTTAAATCTAGGCAGCAAACACACACACACACACACACACACACACACACACACACACACACACACACACACACACACA